>JAFVLL020006541.1:0-67574 GCA_021397915.2 Tor tambroides
TCAACATCAGAAGCTTAGAGAGAAATATGGGTGGACACACATAATGGTTTACCTCATGGCAAGATAATTATAATATCTTACCCCTAATCCTAATAGTTAAAAACACCCTTTTCCATGTTAGTCCCTTTACTAAGTCTCAGCGGCACCACAAAGTCCCCACAATGTAAGCAAGTCAATTTTTACTACCTAACAATGTGCCAATAATAAACCAAGAGCAAATGTTCTGTTCAATTACCGATATCCTCTCCCTCATTAACAGTCATTGAAATGTACTGGTTCTGTCTCTTCAGTATAATAACTGTCCCGCTGTCATCTCTAGCCACTACTCTGATTAGATGGCACATACCCAAACTCCCAGGGCGCACTCCAAGAAACCTTCGGAATATCAGTGCGCATGCGTGTGTTTATATGTGTGCCTATGATTAGAGAATGCATTTAAATGATCTCTGTGCACAGCAGGGAAGAGCTGAAGCTTGTGTGCACAGCTTACCATGTCAGAGCCTTTAAAAAGTGTGAGCTAAAGATAACCGGCTGTCACAGGCAGTGGAATGGTTTGTCTTAACAAACCAATTTAAACGCTCAATGTTTCTCAAGGAATATCATACTCTGTTTTGTGTTACTGTTCTTGCAGCTGTTTTTCAAATCACCATCTGGCTTGCATTACGTCAAAAAAACAGCAACAACAACAACGAAACAATTCTCTTTCATTGTCTCCTGCCTGCTTTGTGAAGCTGTCATAAGCAATTATTCACTAGATTCGATCTTGACGCTCTCCGATGGCACAGATATGTCACGCTTGTCCTGCCGTGGCGAAGGGGGCAGACAAATACCTACTGACAGTTAGACAGATGGTACTGTCTTGTTGCACTCTACAGTGGACTGTGTACCTCTTAAGGGCAAAAGGAAGATTATGTCCTACAGTATGTGTTTAGCTAGATGAAGCGCAGGGTGTGAAAAACTGAGAAGTTTGGAGAAAGCTTGAACCACCTCACAAACAAAGTCCAATTAAATTTGTAGAATTGTATGTATTGCATATGAAAAGATTTCCACAGCATTTCAATAGCATTTCTATAACCAAAAGGGTCAAATCAAGGAGGTCTATATACCTGTAGGATGCCATTTCATACCCATTTATCTCAATGTCAGTTGCTTGGCTGGCACAGACCTGTGCTACCCAAGCAACTGCCATTGAGTCCATTTTAAAGAGTCATATCCTATAAAATTACTACTGAAATTATGAAGTGTGTGAACATGCGAGGGCAATGATAGCAGAAGTGTACTCAATCCCCCCTGGTTTGCTGCTCTCATTAACTCACGAGTGTCACGTGAAATAGTTCTCGTTATGTAACCGTAGGTTTGTTTTTCAGCTCTTTGGCCCTTAGGCCTTTTGCAACCCCTTCTTCTCTCTCTCTACTCCCTTGTTCTCTCTTGCCGTGAACGCAGAGAGCAAAGCAGTGAGCATGAAAAGGCCACACTCAGATCGGCACTCATGCGCAGGAGATGTGGATGGAGTGAAAAAGAGAGAAACCCATCTTCCTTACACTGGTTCCTAATGCTCTGAAGAACTGTGTGCTGTTTACGCTGCCGCTATCTGTTGAATTAGTCCAAGGCTGCACATTTCTCACCATTCAAAGAAATCATGTGGGCAGACAATGACTGAATGTGTGTAAAAGAGTTTTATCATGTGACTCACAGGATGCATGCCTCCTACATGCCAGTGTTTTCTGTAGAATCTATATATATTCCTACAATAATTGCAGAAAATAAATGTAAAAATGATTCAAATGTTAAATGTGTATCAGCAATGATACAAAATGACACAAAACAGACATTGCTTAAAACAACATAGTGAGTCAGATGTTGATTCAATAAACCACTGTATGATCCAGTTTAGTGTTCATCATCAGACAGATAAAAAATGGTAAGTCATCTTTTTAAAGCATTCATTAAAAGAACCAGCTTATGAGAGTAATTTGTGAATCAGGCTACATTGGTTGTGCTGTGTTTTGATTCACTATAAGGAACTGGCTCCTAAAAGTCACTAGTTTGGGAATCAAACTAAACTGTTTATGTTGAATACTTCTGATTCACTACAATAAACCGTCTCCTAAGAGGTATTAGTTTGGGAACCAGACTAAACTAGTCATGCTGAATGTTTTTGATTCATTGAAAAGAATCAGCTCATATGAGTCATTAGTTTGGGAATCAGACTACACTGATCACATTAAATAGTTCTGATTCACAAAAAAGAATCAGCTCCTAAGAGTCATTAGTTTGCGAATCAGACAAAACTGGTCATGCTGAATGTTTTTGATTCACAAAAAATGAATCGGCTCCTATAAGTCATTAGTTTGCGAATCAGACAAAACTGGTCATGCTGAATGCTTGTGATTCACAAAAAAGAAAAAAGTGAGTCATTACATCATCAGTCGCTCATTGCATACTTGTAATGGTACATTTTTGCATGCATACCATGAGAACAGCTCAGTAGAAAGATTCATACATTCTTACATTCAACCCAAACTGTAAGCTTACATTCATAACTCAGGTAAAATCTGATTTCTTTTACTATGAATCTGAGGATTTAGCACTGGGCAGTACCACTGCTCCAAGCTATTATGAAGTACAATGTCTAGTGCACTTGCTAATCAAGTAAATTAGTATCTGTTATTACACAGTGCTCTAGAGTACTTGATTCTGATTGGTCAACTGCAACATTCTACAGTCAAGTATTTTTGTATAATGACCTAAATAATCACTATTTTATTTATTCATTTGGTAAAAAGCCATGTAATAAGCCAGAAAATCTACAGTTATCCGTTCAATATCGCAAAATAAATGCCAACAACATAATCATGCTATGTTGTCAAGCATTATCCCTTACCTACTATTGATACAAAAACAAAACAGTGTAAAATTGAGTAATGAGAGCTTTGTGTCCCGACTATAACCCCTCGGAGGCCTCATTGATCCTGTTTTGCTAATGAGAAACATTAACGCTAATTATTAGGGTTATTTGATGAATGGCTGAGCCTTTTTTCCTCACCTCCATCCCTCTTCTCCATCTCTTGGGGATTGACAGAAGCTGAGATACAAAATGTTCCTTCAGGAGAGATGCTAAAAATACTACCTGTGTCGGGGGGGGGGGGATAAACAGCTGTACAATAGCTTCACAGAAGGGAAGGCAAGGGTAAGGGTTAAGACAAACAGAGAGAGAGAGAGAGCAGCTGGCTGTGCATGTTGTGTGTGTCAGAGGAGGTCTGGTGCTGGGGTGGGAGATCAAGAGGGGAAAGCAGCCATTAGGCAGGTCACATGACTCTCTGAACGAGAGAGAGGAGCCTGTTGCCGTCTGATAATTAGCTATTAGCTGATAATCACACAAAGAGAGAGAAAGAGATAAAGCTCTTTTTGGGCAAAGGCATAAGTCATGCCCAGGTCACATTTCACCTCAGAAATCAGAAAATAAAACAGCACTAAAAAAATAAATAAATAAATAAATAAGGCTGTTCTGTTTTTTTTTTTTTTTTTGCACTTTGTAACATTTTTTACATGACAATTACATTTGTTCTCATTACACTGGAGTCTATATCCTCATTACGTTGTTTGATGACAATATTCTATATAAAACCATAAAGGATTCAATTATTTGCTTCATTTCCCTCATTCATTTCCATAATAGAACTGTTTGTAAGCATTCAATCAAAAGAAGTAGCCGGAGGAAAAGCATCTATATAGAACCTTTTTTATTGATTTATTCAGCTTATATCAATACATATTCTATCACATAAACAAATGCATAATGGTTATAATGAATATGAATGAATATAATGAATAACACTAATATGATGAACTAGTGTAATATTCTTTTTAGTATTTCCTATAATTCTCGGTGAGGATTCTGTCATCATTTATTCATCCTCATGACATTCCAAACCTGTATACCTTGACTTTGTTTTTGTCCATACAATGAATGTCAATGGAGACCAAAACAACAATAGACCTCACTGATTTTCAGTGTATGGACAATTTTTTATTTTTTCAAAATATCCTCTGCATTGCACTTAATATAAGTTTATATGTTTTCAATGCAACATACTATTGCTTATTTCTTTTATATTTAACAGTAAAATATAAAGACAGGTTTTGTGAGATTCACTCATTAATATGGTTCTCTCAAAGATGACTAAACTCAAGGAATATTACCTGAACAAATCTAACTGGCCCACACAGGCTCATTTAGAGGCAACAATATAAACTTACAGAACACAAATGCTGTGAAAAGGACACAATGCATGCCCCACGACCCATGCAGCAAACCCCAGTCATTTCACCACAGACCTCTATTTACGCACAATTCAACAGCACAGTGGTTTTGGACATGCTGTTCTAGACCAAACATGCTTTCTAAAAATACAATGTTCAGCTCTAACGGGTCGGGCAGAGATTTTTCTCATTCAGACCAGGCACGACAATCGCCCCTGAATTAGAAATAATATGCATCTAATTCACAGACCTACACAAATGAATCATGAATCATTCATACAAGCCCTCGCAGCATCCAGAAGTTAAAATGGATTTTTAAATACTCCTTGTAGTGGGACTGAATAGATTTAGAGGGGAGATTTGCATATGATCATAATTTGTCCACTGCATATTTGTCTTTATATAAGAATAATGCAGTTACATTGCAAAAATTCACACAAAAACTACTCTTGGAAGCGTAACATTTCATAACTGTATTGTTATGTCACCCTTACATGACTGTTTTACCTTGACAGTATAATAGGAGTCTTTTTATGAAAGGTGGTCATTTTCTATGACTTTATATACAGTAATATGATGCACAAGGTCACCGATCGTTTCAAATCTACAACCAGAAGAACACAAGAGCATGGCTTTATCAAGGCACCATGACTCAGTGGCTGTAGTGACAGTCAGCTCTCAAAGGAAATAGGGCAAAAGAGACAGAGGAACATAATGCTATGATCAATCCTGTCAAAATCAATCTTGTCCGCTCTGTGAGTCAACCCAGATAAAGAGAAACATGGGTAATAAATATATATATATATTGTTTACATGTAAGGCGAATTCAAATAAAACAGCTTCAGTCTGGTATTTAAATATATATATTTACCAGATATATAAAACCAGAAGCTGTTTTATTTGAATTCACCTTACATGTACACAATGCAAAATTGTTGCCTTAATCAGTATATTTGTACTGTAGTTGTAAGACTTAGGATGCAATGAATAAATAAGATGCTATATATAAAACGTTTCTAGAACTAAGCATAAACCTTTTTTATTTGTAGCTTACTTTATTTATTTATTTATTTATTTATTTATTTATTTATGTTTTAAAAGGGGGAAGCCAATAAGGAAAAAATAAATAAATAAATAAAATAAAAAGGTGTTCAGTGCAATTTGTAACATTAACCTTCTCAATAGGGAAAGAAAAACTGTCATATATATATATATAGCAAATAATGGTGGACCTTCCATAATACTCTTGTCTCAACCCTCTTGTCTTATAAATAAAATAAAATCCTTTAATGATATTCAGTGACACTAGCTTTCAACATTATTCTTTTCAATAAAATAACATAAAATCCATTTATGGCTAATTATGGTGATTAGTGACACTAGTTTTCCACAAATAATACATAGCAAAGAAAGGTGGACTTTCCATAATGCTCATTCTCAGATGTAAGGCTGAATCAGAGGAGTCCTGAGGTCAGAAGCACTCAAGAGCTTCCATCATCCATCCATCCATCCTCACTTCTCCACTAACCTTCCACTTTTGCAAAATCCCTCCCAACTGCACTGAATATGAATTATCCTGACTGTGTATTTACACACGTACACATGCATGGACACATACCTCAATAAAAAGAAGAGTGTTGTAATGATGTTCATTAAAGCACAATAACCCTGATGGTTACAAGGGGAAATGAGCTAATGGCATGCAGCTGACAAACAAACATAATGGATCATAATGAGTAGCAGTGGGTCTTGAAATCAATTATTATTGGGGAAAGTATTTTGTAGTTTCTTCCTTAACATAAACATGCAAGTTAGACTATGGAAGAATAAGTGGAAGTGATTACAGCTGATATTCCAAAAGAGATATACAAATTTCATAAGATTATTATTATTATTTTTTTCCACTAGTTTTTAACATTATTTTTTAAAATAAAATAAATTCAAGCCAATTTAGGTCAAAGACAAATTTCAACAATGGTTAGTTGAATTGTATTGTGTTCAGTGACACTAGCTTTCCACATTATTCTTTTCAACACAATAAATATATAAAACCTTTTGTGTCCACTTATGGCCACTGCATTCTAAAGGTCTTTTCTCAACTGTATTTTCCATTCAAATCTAAAGTGAAAGGCTGGCAGAGATTGATTTAGACTTAACTCTGTGTAAGATGGCCGATGTTGTCACAGTTCAGAAAATGTTGCAGAGCGGATGTTTTTTTAGGCTAAAAGTGTTGCATCATACCCAATATGCACTGTTGTGTTGTGCTGTGATCAAACAATGGCATTGTTTCACTTTTAGACACGCATGATCTTACACTGATTATGGTTAACTACCAGGTCAATGTCCTAAACAGTGTACTTTTTAGGATCGAGGTCATATGGCCAGTTTTAGCACAGTCTAAAACTCAACATATATTTTTTGTCCATTATCCAGATCTTACTCTGCATGTAAGTAAATTTACAGTTGTTCTGGCAACTTTTACAAGTCTCACTTCACCTGCGTTCTCACTCAACACAGGCTTAATTGAGAGCAGATCAATAAAAACCAACAAACAGCAGAGCAACAGTGCTGACGCTGGCATTTATCTTTCAGCTTCTCTGTTTACCCACACCAACCCACTTTACCAATGGCCATCTGAGTGAGCAGAAAGTCAGAACTAGCTGTGATTAGACTGTCTAGCTGTAAGACACAAGAGCAATGTAATAAACTCAATTATAAGAATCTAATTGAACTGCATTTTGATGTAGAGCAGCAATAAAGATCTGTAGCATTGTCACAGCTGGATGGTTTTTCTCATTTTGTAAGAGGGTGTCAACAGGAATGTAGGGCTCTTGTGGAGGTCAACTCATTATGCTAGGATAAAATGAGATCTCAGCCTTTAACTTTATGTCAGGATGCAGTTCCATGTAGCTCAGTATTATTGGAAAAATCACAAAGTACTGGTATTGGACTTTGTAAGACTCAATGAATAAGAAAACAGATTTCCACAAGCCTGCAACCTCTGTGACTTTTTATTTGATGACAGAAGATGAAAATATATGAATCTGTAAGTCTTGAAGATATATCTATTGAGAAATGAATTACCACAAAGGTTGATTTTATAGCAAGGAGTCAAAAGGTACAAAACTCTCATTGTGGCATGGGATTCTGAAGTCGGCCAAGTGAACCACTGACACTTTTTCAATCAATATACAAAAGTCTATTATAACAATGCTATTACACGCCATCAAACCCACAGCTGCGGATCAATAGTGTTATTGTGTAGCTGGAGGAAATACCTAGTGATAATGTTTTGGTGAGCTGACACATTTATAGCACGATAGTGGTTATAATAGACTTTATTTCCATTCCTTTTCATAGACCAATTACATACACATACACATACACACACATGAATATATAATACATTTTACTCAGTTATTATACAGCATTTAAAATATTACTTTTTATAAAAAAATATAAATTTGACAAAAGTAAAATAATATAATAATATTTAAAATGCTGCATAATAACTGAGTAAAATGTGTTATATATATATATATATATATATATAACACAAGTATACACACACGCACACACTTTATGATTATATAATTATTTAATTTGATATGTAAATAATATAAAACTTGAAGTATTTACATTTTTGATGTTTTATATTTTAATGTAATACTTAATTTAATACTAACATTAAATTTAATACCGTAAATATTTTAAATTGAAATTTTATTTAATATTTCTATTGTACATTATTATTATTATTATGTATTTTTTATTTAACATATATTTTGCCAAATTTAGTTCAATATTTTATATGATAATCATTTCTTAGTTTTTTATTTATTATATTTTTTAATATATTTATTCTTAACTACTTTCCAAAACACAGCTATCATCTTAAGCTAAATTTTTGAACTGGTTGAGCATTTGCTTTGAGTTAAAAAAAAGAACAGCACTACATGAAAGCGATGGGATAGAAAAAAAGGAAAGATCTAGGTTTCTCTGTGTATTTTCAGCTTCCCTTTTGAGACTATCTGAGCTGTACTTTCAAGAGGTCCTGATAATTGTATTATTAGAGAGGCAGAGAAAGTTTAAAAGCAGATCAAATTGCAGTCCGGTCTCCTCAGGTTGCCCTGCTGTTGAAATGACAGCTGTAGTTTAACGAAGTTATAGGGATAAGCAATCACATAGACAGTAACACAGCACCTGCACTATGTACGGCTGCACAGATTGCCTTCTGTATCTAATATTCACTTATCTGTCATAAACAATAATCTGCAGGATTTGTTTCTCAAATAAACCTGAGATATTATGCTACCCAGCCAAGAGAAATATAGCAGAATAATAGAATCACCAACATCACAAGGCCAAAAAAAATGTAATAAAGGCATCCATTTTTCTTCTCCACATCACCTGCATCAGAAACCAAAGAAAGTTATGAGAAATTTTATTTGAGTAGTTTACTTTTAGTGTTATAAAATATGTCTGTCAAAGGAGACTTGAATTGCAGCAGTTTGTTAAAATTGCACAACTGCTCGAAGGAGGTTGACTTTCCACTTTAGGAAACAAGCTGGAAGTTAATGATGTCTTTCGGGAATGAACAATGTTCTTGGCCAAAGCAGACAAACAGATTTGAGCAGTAATTAAAGTGATGGGAGTCATTCTGGCGCCGTCATGATTGTTAATGGAGTTAACTTCAGCACTCAATGACTCTCTGTTTACTTCACTTGTTTACTGTCTAACTCTGCAATGATGAAAATCTGACTTATAAAACATCCATGAACTTGTTTTATTTCCCACAGGTCTCCAAACTGCAGTAATGTAACAGGAAAAAACAATTAAAATGAATCTTTAAAGTGCTCAGCCGAACAATATGCCACAAAATTGCTCCACTGGTACTTACTTATAATGCCTAGTGATCCTACTGATAAAAATTGCCGCCTTATAAATTAGAAATAATTTTCCCCAGTAGATTTTTTGACAGGAACAAAAAAAAAGACAAAAACCATGGGCTGTTGTCACAAGACAACAATTTATTTTAATATTTAATTTAATATTAAAACCTAATGTAATCTTTACATTGTGATATTTTATATTTTAATGTAATACTTTATTATTATTTTATTTTATATTGCACACATAGCATATTTTAATTTAATTTCATGTTAATTTAATATTAAAACTTAATATAATATTATATTGTGCATATTCTATATTTTTTATTTCACTTATATTGTACATATTCTCTTTTAATTTATTATTTAATATTAAAACTTAATTTAATATTTTTACTGTGCACACTCTATATTTTAATTTAATATTATACATATTCTATATTTTAATTTAATATTTAATTTAATATTAAAACTTGATTTAATATTTATACTGTGCATATTTTACATTATCACATTTTATTACTTAATTTACTAACATTTAATTTAATATTAAAATAGTATATAATACTTTTTATATTTTTATTTTATATTATAATTTTTTATTATATTTTTATACATTCTTTAAAAATATTTTAATAATTTAAATTGTTAATTTAATTTAATCAATAGTGGATTGAATGCAATAAATGAATAAATAAATAAATACAATAATTTTTTTTGCATTACATCCACCGTGGTGTCAAATAATGAGTGGAAAAAAACCAGACTGACATTACTTTTGTTTAATTTGAAGTCTAGTGCATTGCATTGTGGGGTACAGTATTTGTCAAATGTAGAAAATCCAGGTTCTCCATGTGTACAAAAAAATCTGCATACTGTCAAAAACATACAAACTGCAGTATCATAGTAGTATGCTATTTCAAACACAGCCATGGCAATGACTGACATCATTTCCTATTCTGTGCTGTGCCCCATACAGCAACCCCACAGCATCGTTCAGCGCCGTCTCCTGGAGGGCAACATTCCACGTTTGCGTGGAGAGGCCCGGGACATCCCATCTCATGTTCGCTCACCCCTGGCAGACAGCAAAGAGGGCGGCGAGCCAGAGGAGAGGAGCGAGAGCACGGTGGATGACTCCACAGAAGAGAGGGAGTCTCCAGAGGAGAGCGAGAAGAGCCTGAGGTCTGATGAGGACGAGGAAGATGAAGGGGACAGCAGCGATGCAGGTGGAAAGACAGAGTCCAAGCAGAAAAATAAAATGGAAGAGGAGAGGAAGAAAGTCCTCAAAGAGGATGAGAGAGTATCCACCCTCTCAGCTCTAGTGGTCCAGTGTAAGGTAGGCATTCACACTGATGAGCTGAGCTCTTTTCAGCCTTTCTCGGCTGTCTGTGCCCATAATAGAAGCCATAACAGCTTGTCATAATGACAAAACGCGAGCTCTGGCTCCCTATGACTCATGGTTTTATTTTCCTTGCAGCCGATTGTTCTCGACGCTCGGGTTTGAGAGGGCCAGTATGCATCTAAATAGCCCAAATCAGTGAAGCACCTCATGCCAAGTTTACAATACAGATGATGTAACTGGGGTGCAAGTGACTCATTGTATGGTGATATAACATCGATCTGACCTATCATTTTCAAAGCTTCAGCAGCTTTAACATAAGACACAAGAAACATTCAAAAGTCCAGGTTGATAAGATATAAGAAGTCTCTTATGCTCAGAGGCATTCATTCGATTTTTTTTTTTTTACAATTTAAAATAACTGAGTACTATTTGAATATATTGTAAAATCTAACATTATTTTTTTTTATTTTAAAATTTAAATGATTTTAAAATGATTTATTCCTGTGATGAAAAACTGAATTTTCAGCAGTCATTAGTCCAGTCTTGAGTGTCACATTATCCTTCAGAAATCATTCTAATATGTTGATTTGCAGCTCTAAATAAATAAATAAATACCATTTTATAATCAAAGTTGAAAACAATTGTGCTGCTTAATATATCTGTGGAAACCACAATATATGGGGCCCTGGACCACAAACCAGTCTTAAGTAGCTTGGGTATATTTGTAGCAATAGCCAAAAATACATTGTATGGGTCAAAATTATTGATTTTTCTTTTATGCCAAAAATAATTAGGACATTAAGTAAAGATCATGTTCCAAGAAGATATTTTGTAAATTTCCTACCGTAAATATATCAAAACTTCAATTCTGATTAGTAATAAGCATTGCTAAGAACTTCATTTGGACAACTTTAAAGGCAATTTTCTCAGTATTTTGATTTTTTTGCACCCTCAGATTCCAGACTTTCAAATAGTTGCATCTCGGCCAAATATTGTCCTATCTTAACAAAGCTTTCAGACGATGCATAAATCTCAAATTTGATTTATTTGATGAATAGAAAGTTCAAAAGAACAGCATTTATTTAAAACAGAAATTTTTTGAAACATTGTGAATGTCTTTACTGTCACATTTCTTCAATTTATTGTGTCCTTGCTAAACAAAAAACATTAAAATTACTATTGACCCCAAACCTTTGAATGGTATTTGAGAGGAATAAGACTGGATAATTAATTTCGATGACTTCTCCAGCTGTTCAAAGTTACTGAAATAGGTTTTTTTTTTATTTTATTTTAATTTATTACAATTTGTTTTTGTATTTCTCCATTTGTTTGAGGTTCCTGTACAAATGTTTTTTTTTTTTTAAATAGCTAAAAAACCTTTTAATTTTTAAATTCTTTTAGATTCCATGATTTCTCCAAATATGGTTACGAAAGAATTTTTTTAATGATTATTTTTTCAAATCATTACTTTAGGCCTGGAAATAACAATTTTAAATTTCCCTGATATTTCAAGATATTCCAGAACCATCCATTTCTAGCTTTCTCTGTTTAATTAGAGCAGACTGAACATCATCAAAATCACCCATCTTGCGAGACCCGTCTCCATCACTCTCCATTCATGCAGTGATTGAGTGCGGTAAAAATAGACCCTAAATTAAAGTCGATTAAACCACAGGGTTGGGTGTGAACCAAACAGCAGCCAATTTCCTCAGCCTACACATGTCAGCTGACAATTCAAGAACAAGCAGACAAATCAATGGAACACTGATCTCAAATTAGGCAATCGAGAAAATCTGTTACCTGATGTGATGCAATGTTAGCTTGTCCAGCTCACAGCAAGTTAATAATGAAGGCAAAATGCATAGTTAGCAGAATTTAATTTGTGATTATGACCAGCTACAGTAAAAAAACTTCTTTTAAATTAACTGATTTGAAATTAAGATTCATTAACATGAGTTAATACCTTGGGTATCATGAATTAAAAATAAACAATTTTACAGCATAAATTAACCTAGGTTAATGTTAATTTCTACAAATACAAATACAGTTTTTAACACTTCAAGTGGTATAAATGTAATGTATAATCAACAAACATGAATAAATAATAGTATATTTTTAAATTAACATTATCCAATATTAATAATGTAAAAAATTGTTATATATATATATATATATATATATATATATATATAAAATACCTAAAAACTGAATCCTAATGAATAGTATTATACAATTATTATGTGAGAAGAAAGAGACTATAAAGAGATACTAGAGACATTAAACTAGCACAACTACAAAAGAAAGCTACTGCCGGAAACAATGCTACCATACAACAAATATTTAGCCATAATGAAGTAAAAGCTGTGTGAAAAGACTCAGATTTTAGTTACATGAATGAAAAATTGTCATTTGAATTTCAAATGAACTGAATGTTCTGGAATACACATGCAGTCGTGTTATCATAGATGAGCTGAAAGACGGAAGGAAACCATCAGAATCTAATTAAAGCTTCGATAATGAAGACCCAGATAAGTGGGGCAGCGTTTTACATAGCAAATCCACTGTGGTGGTTCATGCCTCCTCTTCTGGAAAGATAAGTTTCACTTTGAGGCAGCGAAGTCATGCACGATTTTGCTCCACGCAGAGCTGCCATCATTATAAATGTATCGCACACGCACCACTGCACCCATATACACAGATATGTAATAGCGGCAATCAAATAAAGACATAAGACAACTCATAAAAGGATTATCTCAATGAGTTCAACTGTTTTTATAGCGTCAGCTAGGAGTTTTGCTCCATTTCACATTTCTCATTTCATATTTATTCTGCAATTTAAATGAATGAAAAAAAAATTACAGAAACAAATTTCTTTACTTAAAGGAATAGTTCACTCAAAAATGAAAATGTACTTAACCTCAGGCCATGTTAAAGAGTATCATTGGAACAGATATCATTAATGTTACTAATGTGTCATTGTTCACCAGCGGATCCTCTGCAGTGAATGGGTGCCGTCAGAATGAGAGTCCAAACAGATAATAAAAACACTACAATAATTCACAAGTAATTAACACAACTCCAGTCCATCAATTAACATCTTGTGAAGCAAAAATCTGCATGTTTATAAGGCACGATTGCATTATTAAGGCATTTAACTTTAAACTGTTGCTTCAGTCCAAATTACCAGTCCATAATCCATAAAAACACGCTTCCTCCAGTGAAAAAGCCCGTCTTCTCAAATCAAAATCCATTGACATATTTGTTTAGAACTGTTTTTGCTTGTAAACAGTGCTTGACAAGACGGCTTTTTCACTGGATTAAGCAATATTAGGACATTTATTTTAGCTGGAAGCAACAGTTCAAACTTAAAAAATGTCGATGGATTTGTTTGTTACAAACATGCAGCTTTTCACTTCACGAGTTGTTCACTGATGGACTGGAGTTGTGTTGATTATTGTGTTGCCTTTATCAGAACTGTCATTCTGACGGCACCCATTCACTGCAGATGACTTATTGGTGAACAAGTGATGCTAGTGCTAAACTCCTCTAAATCTGGTCCCACGAAGAAACAAACTCATCTACATCTTGCATTGTCAGGGTGAGGTAAATTTTCATTTTTTTCTTTCACTTTTATATCCTGACCACAAGGTGCAGGGAAAGAAGACACTGAGAAAGTAATGAAGACTTACACAGTCACAGCTAGAATGAACCTGACAGAGATTTGTCTGAGAGTTTGTATCATACGGCGCTTTGCCACCTCAATGTGTTTATGTGGACGTGTTTCATTCAAGGTGTCTTGCACTGCAACAAAAACACTTGCAACACAGCACTAAAACCTAGCAGAGGAAGGAACAAGTGCGAAACAATGCAAGGAAACCTGCGTGTCTGTGCAAGTGTGTGTGGAACATACTAGCGGGGCCGGAACAATGTGTGAGAGGGGCTTAACGGTCCCCCGTGTTTGCTCGCTGACAGACTGACGCTCTGGTCGTCCCACCCTTTATGTGGTAGGAAAGTTGCGGGGGTGACGGCTCACCTTGAGTGACAGGAAACTCAAAGAGGTTGCAACGAAGCTCTCATCCACCTATTAATCTTGAACGGTAGAACAGTGCTGACGCAGACCTCATCCCTCACTCATTAAATATGTCGTTAGAAAACAGGCAAAGAGCAAAACCAAAGCTTGACAGCGCTTTAGCTGTGTGTAGGTGGAGCCATATTGTCTTTAAGTCCTCATGCATGCTGAGAGACCATATGCCACAAACAGGTCCCAAATCCCTCAAAATATCTCAGCTGAGGCTTCCTTCCAGGCTCCCACGACACTAATTAACTATATACTAATATTAATACTTACACTGATTATTATTGTTGTTGTTACTATTATTATTATGCAATGTATTACGTATTATTAATTAAATATTAAACTTATTAAATACATTGTATTATCATTATTATTATGACACAACTCTCAGAAATACTTAATTCCAGATCCAGATGAAATATTTTTGTAAATGGCCATATTTATCAAGGGCACATTTACTTGAAAGGATGTCATTATTATTACAATTATTACATTATTAAATATTATAAGTTCAATTGTACATCATTTTATGTGCAATTAAGATTGCTGTCACTGTTTACACAAATGCTAATGTGGTATGACCCAAAACATGTGACAGGATCCATCAGAAGACAAGCTGATGGCTAATGAGTTAAAAAACGATCCACTGATTCTGCTAATACCGAACAAATTATTTACACATAAATGTCAAGCAAGCAGCATGAACAGGCACTCAGAGCTTCCAAAGAGCAAATGCTGCAAAAGCACAGGGTCATTATTCATCTGACGAGCTCTGAATTTTGCAAGCACTGATGGAATTTCAGGTGAAAGGACAGACTGACAATAAAATGACTCGCTGAAGCGAAACGTCAGGAGTACCTTTGACAGTGACGGCCCATTATTAACCACAACTATTATCCTCAGACGGTATTAAACTATCAATCCTGATACTGTCAGATAATGCAAAAACAAAACCTCGCACTGTCTGTTTAAAAGACTAAAAGCTTATATCTGTGCTTCAACATACTGTAGTGTCTCAACTTGGCATCTGTGTGAAACTAGTTGGCAGACTGTGCTATGTTGTTAGACTCTGCCTGGCTGATAATGTGGTCTGTTAGTAAAAAATTCCTGTCACATGAAAGGTGTGGAAAAGGCATCATAAGGGGAAAAAGGTTTTATCAGGGAATTCATCTGAGTAAAGACCAAATGTTTATTTTGCAGTGTGGAGATGCAGAGGTGGTGTTATCCCTAAACACAGGGTGCCAATACAACCACATCTCTAAAACATGTTGCAGACGACTTGGGTAAGTGTATTCTACACATACACACACACACACACACACACACACACAAGATAAACAGTTCCATCAGGATTTAATGGGACTATTTTTCGAAATTCTTTAGCCCAAAATGACTGAATTTGCTCAGAAATTGTTATTTTTGTTGTTTTGCAGTCATTATCCATTTAAGTAATTTGTTTTAGTGAAACTGAGTTACAGTTATCTGTAAATATTTTTTATTCATAATTACTGAAATCAACTGAACAAACTAAAAAAAAAATTAATGTACTTGATTTTTATTTAATTAAAAAGCCTCTTATGCTCACCATGGGTGCATTTATTTGATGAAAAATGCAGTAAAGACATGGGGATATGTTTTTATGATTTAAAATAACTCTTTTGTATTGGAATATATTGTGAAATTGAAATTTCATCATCCATTACTCCAGTATTCAGTGTCACATGATCCCTCAGAAATCATTCTAATGTGCTCATTTGGTCCTCAAGAGAAACATTTATTATTACTATTATTATTAATATTGTAATGTTACAAAAGATTTCTATTTCAAATCAATGCTCATCTTAAGCATTTGTATTTTCTGCAGATTGAAAACCAACCTAGAAGACAAACCTCATGACAAGCTGCCGCTCAGTGATTCGACAGTGGAGACAGTGAAGTCCCTGCACCTGCAGCTGGGCAGAGAAAGAGTGCAATGCACTGCCCAGGTCATAGGTCAGGCTTCAAAGTTTCTACAGTCACTTCTGAAAATGCACTGCCTATTGCTTTTAAACAACTGTTCAAAACAACATACACATACAATGATTACACCATGTTTCATAGATTAGCTGAGAGACATCCAGGACATTCTCCTAAGAGTTTGGTACTCACAGAACCGGTTTCAACCAGTCATGTCTAAATATAAGTTCAATGCAAACAGAAAAGTCTTATGAGAGTGCAAAATGGGTTATTCATATACATTTCTTCAGCTTGTATTTGCATTCAGCTTTCAGACTGAGCCACTGACCTTTTCCAATTCAGACAGCAGTCTGGGAATGCTCGGACAAAGAAACGTGGGCAACACAGAGGAATTACATAACAGAAGAGTACATGACCTGGGCACAGTGCCGCCCATGTTTCCAGCATGCATTGCATACAGATCAATTATAAAGCTACTAATGATGGCAGTTTTTTAATCAAGCCTCCTCATGTGCTCTACTAATTAGATAAGAAAGAATAAAATTATGCCTAAAGGGGATTCATATTCTCTCTTTGTCTGCCACATTTTGAGTCTCATCTCTTGTCTGTTCACAGAGGATGCCACATTTGAGGTGTGTTTGGGTCTACAGACTCTGCTGGAACTCAAAGTAAGCCCTGCATTTATTTAACCTCATTTTCAGAGTCTTGTAATGCTTGGTTTCTAGTCTTTGGCTTTTGAAAGTTTTGCATTTTCAGTTTGAGCTTAAAATGCATGGATAAAAGTCTTTTTGAAAACCACTTGCTTCAAATTGTGTTGGTCATCTAGATCAGATGTTTTTAAACTTTTAATGCCACTGAATCTTAAATACGATGGTTCCCTTGAGTATATTTTCATGTATAAGAACCATTTTATACTGTAAAATGTACATAATTTTTTTTACAGTGCACTCTAAAAAATGCTGGGTTAAATACAAACCAGTGCTGGGTAAAATATGGACGAACCCAGCGGTTGGGTTACTGCCCAGAAAGTTGGGTTAAACATTTAACCCAACTGTTGGTTGAAAACAACCCAGCATGTGTTCTGTCCAATATTTACCAAGCACTGGGTTGTATTTAACCCATCATTTTTTAAAGTGTATATATACATTAAAATATAAATACACATATTATAAATATGTGTGAAATATTCACCCTCTCATATTGGCTAAGAGTGGCATAAACTATGATTTTCAAAAGCTATATAAACTACGATTTTCATGTCTTTCAAAGCAGAATAAAAATGTCAACTTTTGTAAATTTTAAACATATTTTGTTATTAATGAATAATAACTGACAATAAATAATAAGGTTTTTTATATTTAATACTTTTTTCAACTTCCTTTGCCCCCAGTCTAAAACCCCTGATCTAGATTACATACATATACATATAAATTAAGACTTAATAAATGCAAATTACATTTTTATATTCATAGTTTAATTTTCTAATTTATAATCATACTTTAATTGCCAGTTTCAAAGATATTTACATTTATTTACATCAATTAGCAAAATGACTTATTTGTTCAAAAGTGACTTATATGATTGTGATCATTATCAAAAGTGACTTGACCTGCAAAGTATCAATTTTATCAGTAAATCACAGCTGAAGCCATTATAGACATAACAAAGTAAATCGAATTATGAAACAAGCAGCAAAGAAGTTCTGAGGCTATGTTAGATGGTTTCTGACACTAAGTGGGCTTGTACATGATGGGGGAGTGATTTTTTGAGCATATATCTAAATATTGAATCAGCTCTGAATGTGGTTTGAGATTATTTCAAATGCCAGGGGGAAAAATTCCCCTTTGAGGTTATGAGGAGGAAGCTAAATGTTATTAAAAGAAGAGAAAATCCTTTTAAAAGTATGATAGAGTGAGGGTATGAGAGAGAGAATGAAAGTGCAAGGATAGTATCTGTACAAGTATATGCAAATTACTATTCTTGTCAGAAGAAAAGATAATGTATGCAAGGATCCATGAAACTAGTGCAGGCCTACAGTATGTGGAGATAATAAACAGAAGAATAATATGTTTCAGGCACTCTGTTTACCTGTAATATATAAATGCTCCTCAGACTGTTACAGTGGCAAAACCAACAACAACAAACCATGCCCACTAAAAATTTTGTTCTACAAAGACACAATCCAGTAATTACACTTTGTCAGAACTAAGCTGTGACTGAAACCAGGTCTTTAGACTATGATCTGTCCTGTGATATACAGGTTTGGTTCAGCTGTGATCAGATTCAGGGAAGAGAGACTGTGAAAAATGTTATAAAAAAAAATCAAAATTGAATTTACAAAGCCACTGTTCTCAGTTCCAGAGTTGCCGTAGTTACGGTGTCTTGAAACCTCCTTCCGCATTCTTATCAAAAATCTTAAAACGGAGAGTTCATCAAAGCAAACTTTGATGTTTACAAGTTTACAATAGTTTTGAAAGCTTGAAAGATTATAGCTTGAAATTTATGCAGATCCGGCAGACAGACAGACAGACAAAGAGAGAGAGAGAGATTCACAAGGTTGCTAGGCAGTTGCGTGGGTGTTCTAACTGGGTGATTGCCAGTTACTAAGATGTTGGTTGTTAGGGTATTTCTAAGTGACTGCTAAGGTGTAAGTGGTTGCTAGGGCAGATACAGACAGAATGACAGAGTGAATGATAGACTATTATTAAGAGAACGACAGAACAATCAAATGATAAAACCATAGAACCAACAAAAGATAGAACGATAGAACGATAGAACGATAGATAGACAGACAGACAGACAGACAGATAGACAGATAGATAGATAGATAGATAGATAGATAGATAGATAGATAGATAGATAGATAGATAGATGGATGGACGGATAGATGGACAGACAGACAGACGGACGGACGGACGGACGGACGGACAGATAGATAGATAGATAGACAGATTGACAGATAGACAGATAGATAGATAGATAGATAGATGGATGGACGGATAGATGGACAGATAGACAGACAGACAGACAGACGGATAGACAGACAGACAGACAGATAGATAGATAGATAGATAGATAGATAGATAGATAGATAGATAGATAGACAGATAGATAGATAGATGGACAGATAGACAGACAGACAGACAGACAGAATAATAATATAATACACTGGATGTGATGCAGTGATCCGCTCTCTGTTGCAGTGCTGTGTGGATCTGAACTCCAGAGTGCTCCGGCTCCACAGCACAGAGCAGGAGCTTCCCTTCCTGGATCCACCTGCTTGCAGCCAGTGCCATCACCATGACAACAACAAAAACATGTGACCTCGGACCTATGCGCCCAACAGCCGCCATGACCGTACCATGTAATCAGAGAGGAAGTCGCCAGAAGGACGCCTGCATCTGGACTGTAGTGTTCCCTTGTGCCAGATCAACATAGACAGGCCTCTCCTCTCTCATCTTTCCTTCTTTATTCTTTATTGTTCGTTTCTGTGCTATTACAGAAATCTGCCAACTATGATTTTATATTATTATTTACTGTGCTGAATTAGTTTTGATTAAATGTAATAAAGCTCAGGAGGAGGAAGATTGTGTTCTGACATTTTAAAATTGCCTTCATCGAAATTAAAAATGGGGTATACAGCTAATCCTTAAGAAATTGAACTGTTTGAAGATTGACGAGTAATATTCTCTAACTGGTGATTTTAATTACAATCAAAGTAAATTATATTCTTATACATTAATGTAACAGAGAGTCTCCTAAACAATCACCAAACCTGATTTTATACTTTTAAATGTCTCAAAAAAACCAAAAAAATAAACAAATCAGAAAATTTCTTTCACAAAAACCTCAAATTTAGCTAGAAATCTCTCACCCGAAACTGCCTTTTACTAACAAAGACTGTGTTTTCAAACCTCATTTCCCTTTAGAAAGCCAACTTCAGCCAGCCCAATCAAATGTTAATTGAGCCCTTGGGCTGCAATCTCACTCAATGAACCCCAAACCAACCAAAACACTTCATCTGCATGATTTTATAGACTTCCCCCTTGTATTTTTCTGTTTTTGGTGTGTAGGACTGAGTAAATGGAACGATTGCCACCTGCAAGTGTTTTCTTTTAGAACGGTTGAATTCTCTTCATCTAGCCCAGTTTCTAGAAACCCTGTTCTGTTGTTGCTCAGTCTGTCCTCATAACCAGAGGCATTTTCTCCAGCGCCCACACTTTGCTTATTGTTCTGTTTGTTCGCTCATGAAGTACAACTACGACTGTCTTACTACAGCCAGAAACTCCCACTAAAATGCCAGAGTGATGACCTAAAGGGCATCTATGTCCCACACAAACTCACCCTAAACGGTGCGGATAATTAAATTGTTGGTACAATGCTCAATTACCCTAATCATCTGGCCTTTTAACACTATGGATGACCTTTCAGTGAAGGACATCCATATATTTGCTGATTTTATGTTCTTCTCTTTCTTTCTACGCTGTGTGAGGGCCAACTGTAAAAGAGTTTATTTTTGGTTTCCTTTTCTCTGAACAGTATTTTCTCTGCCTAAACAAAATAAATATGTATTCTGGCTATGAAGGTCTCTGGTTGTCCTCAATGCACTTGCGCTACTGCTAGCGAAAACAGTGAAAACACAGTGCTGTTCCTCAATCTTGTACTTGAAGGTTCCACACAGAGGTTCACGTGGCTGTAATGTTGGTTTGCCCGGGGCAGTAAACTGGCTATTTTAAGCTTCTTTCATCTGATGATGGAGGGAAACGATGTTCCCACAACCATACAGAGCCACATGGGATGACATCATTAACCCTCTGCTGAGGGCAGGCTGCTCCTGTTCCAACCAGCATGAAGACTGAGAACATAGCCCAAAATTGCTCTATTTATCACAGTCTAAAAAACATAAAATCCACCCATTCTTTTATAAAGCAATGGAACGATACTCTAATATATTAATATATAATATTTAGAAATTTACATTACATATATTTTTCTTAATAAAATTAACATATCTCTCTATATATGTATATATCATAAAATATATAAAATGATATTTAAATTATTAAATTAAAATTATTATTAAAAATTTCCATGTTTTGCGAAGTACTGGCCACAGTAAAACCTCATTATTTCACTCTTCATAATTCTATATTAAACCTTAAATACATTCTGAAAGATTTTTTTTCTGCTATAATGTAACAAGCCATACAGGATGGGTAAAACAATATCAGCCAATGGTGTCACAGCATCCATGTTACACTTTTTACAACCAGACCGTTGTAGCAAGTCCATCCCTATATTATTTTCCGCTGAAAATTTGTTTAATTCAGATATATGTCTACTAAATGCCTTTTTGTGGAGAAACAGGATGAAATTCAAAATCAAATCACTTTATAAGCACGTTTGCTACAGCAGCGATGTATAAGACTCAGTTCATCTGTTCATGACCATGTTGCACGCTGTGCCCCATGATGCCTTTCTGTCACATCCAGTGATGACTTCATAATGAAAGCTAATCCTGTCGAGTCTCAGTGCCACAGAAGAGAACAAAATGCTTTTTGTTTTTATTATTCAGGCTGTGCTCACACAGAGATGGGCTCTGCTGCTTTATAACCCACTGTGCAATGGGGGGCCTGTGGCGTTTTCTTCTGACTCAGTGAACATGCCACATCCTGTCACAGTTTTAAAAGACACGTTTTATCATACAGGCGCACTAAAAAGGCGCGGATTTACAGAACAGCAGCGTAACCTCTGACACGTAGTTGTAGGAACTGACATGCTTGCAAAATTTACAACAAAGAGTATCGGTGTTTATGCAAACTTATATGTTGCCTATAATATTGTTTGCATAACAGTCAAAATAAATATAACACGCTAACATGCATAAAATTTACTACTGGTTATCCCTATACAACTATAACACAATCTACTTAAAATATAATGAAAATTAAATTAACATTATTTCCATATTATTTATTTACTTATACATGTTTGTATGTATATGTATATATATATATATATATATATATATATATATGGGTGTGTGTGTGTGTGTGTAGTAAATAATATATATTTAATATTTATTACAAACAAATTTTATTATAGTTTAGTATACATAATCACTACTGCATTAATATACTACTAAAATATTTAAAAATATGTTATTAGAAATATATACTATATATATATATATATATATATACACACACACACAATATGTATACATCAATATATACAATATATATACACTATACACACACACACACAATATAAACAATCAAACTAGTAACATGCTAAGATGCATAGAGTTCACTATTGGTTATAGAATCACAATACAACTGCAAAATATACATACATTTTAATATTAATAATATAAATATAATTAATTTTAAAATAGTAGTTTTGTCTGTTTAGTCTTGTGTACCACCCTAAAAGGAATCAAACTTTAGTAACATGCTGATTTATTTACTGAATCAACAGACAAGATACTTTTTGTATGGCTGTTATTTAAAATGTGAACAGGAAATTCCCTATGGAATGCAGCAGATGTATGAGACTAAGAGGCAGGGAATAAGCTTCCTCACATGCAGTACACAGGTGGGCTCAGGGGTCAAGCTTTGATTGACAGCTTGACAGAAAACCACAGAAATAAACAGAACAGTGCGTGGGCAGCCTGCCAGCCCCTTCTCGACACCAATCCCATCCACCTTCAAAGGCGTTGTGATATTTCCGTCCCCTTTCCGAGCTCTACCCACAGGGATCGGGAAAAATCTGTCTCGAGTGTGCAGGTGGAAAGAGAGGCATTGATTAGAGGCAAAGACTCACATGCACAGCATGCTGGACACCAGATTTGCAAGTCCAACATGAAGCGAAGGCGGAATAAAGAGGGAAAGGAGCTTGGAGTTTTCACAGAATCACAGCGGAAGGACCAAAGCGGTGTTTAATATCAAGATCTAATGAGCTTTGCACCTCTAACGGCACAAGCGATGGAGGAACGCATTAAACAGCAACCCCGCTGCCAGCGGGATAAACATAGGGGCTTATTAAAACTGCCATTTGTGTTTCCATCGACAGGAGCGCCTCTGAGGGGGCTGATGAGATGATAGAATGAGGGACTATTAGGACCAGCGCTAGAGGAGTTAAGTGTCCATTAAGAAAATGGCAGGAAACGGAGAACGAAGAGGCCGGCGTGTGGAGCATCTTGAAGATGCTGCCTCGCTGTCAATCAACGGGCTGGAATCCCTCACTGTCTCGCACGGATGCAAGGGAGGAAGACAGACACTGGCATTAGTTACAGGGATTTGGAGACGCATAATATTTCATGATTCACTCCCTTCCCACCACGATCAGAAGTGACTGGGTTAGAAGAGGCCAGGGGTATTCGCCGGGGGCTCTTCTATTGCACATAAAGAGGATATATTATTATGAAATGGGTTTATGGAAGATAAACACATTTAATGTAAATGACCCTGATGTGAACAAAATAAGAATAGGAGGGTTAAGACAAGATGACTTTGGACCACTTTGCCACAGCTGATATCATGCAAGACACACATTTGGACTTTTCGCACTTGATTAACATAATCCTGGGTTATCTGGTTTCATTTTGCTGGGTAGATTTTATGAGGTTAATAACAAGAACAGCACGTGAGGAGCAAGTAACATGTTTTAATAAGTGCTTGCTTCATTTGTACCAATAATCTTCACCTCTTCTGCGGATCTCAAATCAAATACTGTATAAGCAGGCTAGAGGACATTATGATTAGTTACACAAACCAATGATATTTGTTTGATGTTGAATTATGATACTGATGTCCAACCTGAGGTATAAGCTTGATTTGAGCATAATTTGATTTGAGAGATGCAGCAGAAGTAGCAATACGTGAATAAGCTGGGGGGTTTTCACTGAAATGTCGGTCTGCTCCTCAAACAAAGCTTTCGTATAGCTTCAGAATACCTGGAAAATACAGCAAACCCTGTGACTATGACCTCACAATTATAAGTAGAATGGTTTTAAGATAATGGGTTCCTATTTGTCTAATACAGAGTTCATAATTTTTAATAATGCCAGTCTTTTTACTCCAGACTTTACATGATCCTTCAGAAATCAGTCCAATATGCTGATTTGGTGCTCAAGAAAATGTCTTATTATTATCAATGTTTAAAACAGTTGTGCTGCTTAATATTTTGGTCACGCTTTATTTTAAGGTCTAATTCTCGCTATTAACAAACCATTAACTACAGCTTTTGCCTCAGTAAACTCTTAATTTGTTGCTTATTAATAGTTAGTAAAGTAGTTGTTAATTTAGGTATTGGGTAGGATTAGGGATGTAGAATATGGTCATGCAGAATATGTGCTTTATAAGTACTAATAAACAGCCATAATTGGCATGCTAATAAGCAACTAGATAATAGTGAGAATTGGCCCCTATACTAAAGTGTTACCAATATTTTTTGTGGAAACCATGATGACTAGAATAGAATTTGAGATTGATGAATAGAATTTAAAATAGTAATCTTTTGTAACATTTTAAATGTCTTCACTGTCATTTTTGATCAATTCAAATGCCCTTGCTGAAAGAAAGTATTTTCAAACAGTAGTGTATACACACTTTCAGTTAATTCTACATTGGCAATATAAACCCAAAAATTAAAGACCCATTTGCATTCCTCATCAGATTTCAACAAGACTAAACCATGATAAATGAGCATGTGTATGCTGCTGAGTCATAAGACCCAGCAAAATTTAAATGATGTACAATCAATTACATAACATGAGTCACATTCAAGCACCACAGACAGGAGACGTTCATTGATGCAATTAACCTTGATGTATTACAAACTGCATCAGCATGAACACAAACACATAAAGACACACTCGCACCATCACAAGTCCTTGTATTATGTGCAAATAGGCCAGCGAGCCTCTGGAGAGCTCAGCTCCTGGCTGTCAGTTGCCATAGTCTCCAATTCAGCTGACAACCCTGGACTACTCCCTCTAGCTTTAAACAAATCTGCCACACCATTCTGGAGACCAGTGTGAAGACAGCACACCACTTTTTAACTCTTTTCCAGGAGCTTCCCCATGTGCATTCTTTTCATCTTCACAAAGTAATCTTCTCTGACCCCTTTTGGCCCACTCAAACGGTTTTGAAACGAAAGCAAATTGTGCTGTGCCCCGATAAAATTGAAATGATGTCTAGCTACGTGGCACAAGAGTCTCTTGAGCCTCTGTGGTGGAATTCACACAAAAACACTTTCAAAAGAACAGCATCTGGCATAGTCTAAGGGGTTTTGACTACATTTTCAAAAAAAAAAATGGTACAAAAGATATTATTAGGGCAGTAATATGCTCTATTTAGGTATTAATATTTACACTTTAGGTACTAATATGTACCTTTAAGGTATCATTATGCACCCTTTAGGGGTAAATAAGGTACAAAAGTTTAACTTTTGAAAAGGTATAGCACAAGTGACAGCTTTTGTACCTTTTTTCCTGAAAGTGAATATGACGTTGAGCTTATTAGCCAATATTATTATACTTTGTCACATAAAGACACAACATATAGGCTAATTCTGTTTTTTAGTTGCACATGTTGTGAATTTGTCAAACTACATGACAATACATAGCGACATTTAAACACAGCAACATAATTCGGTCTGCTGGAATTTTGTTAGGCCTATCAAACAAAAATGTGCTTCACATCAAAATAATAGCTGAACATTTGTGTAGGGTATAGGCTAAGCTAACATGCTAATTTGAACATCTGTATACATTATACGCCAACAGCCTAATTTGAACATTTATAGGCCAAGCTAACAAACTCATTTATCCATTTCCGTAGGGTATTGTCTAAGCTAAAATGCTAATTTGAACAATAGTGTGGGGGTACAGCTAAATGTCTAAATTCAGTATCTGCAAAGAGCACTATAGGCTAAGCTGACCAATTACATAAGGTATAGGCTAAGCTAAAATGTTAATTTGAATGTTTGTGAGGGGTCTAGCTAAGCTAAAAAAAAATTGTAAAGTGTATAGGCTAAGCTAACAGGCTAATTTAAACATCTGCATATGCTATAGGCTTAGCTAACATGCGGTTAGCCAGGAAAACCAAAGCTAACAAAAAATAAATAAATAAACAACAAAGAATGAGAAAGTTTGTAAATCTATTTTAATTTCACTATCGTGTTGGTTATTTACTTGAACCACTTTTATTTACTTGACATTGAATAAAGCACCCATTAACAGTTGATTCAGCCAATGGCTTAATTCAATGACAACATTTTTCCTGGCACTTATCCGTAAATATAGCGTTTGGCAGATGATCGCTGGTTTGAACTGTGCATTATGGGAAGTTATGGGGAATGTTTTACTGCACTGGTATGATTTTGACAAAGGAACAGTCCTAGAAAAGTTCAACTCCCTGGGAAGTGCACTTGGGATTGAGACACACCCGGTATAAAGGATTCTCAGTGTAAATGACAGGAATTCTTTGCACAAATACACAATCACTAACACCTCAAACCCCTAATAAACTCAGACACACACACAGACACCCTGCTGAAGCCCGCAGCACAAACAAGCACAACCAGCTTTCATATTTTGGCAGAGGAGACTCTCATGGGTGGTCTGTTCCCAGGGTCAGCTATCTGCTGGCTCCACATCAGCTAGTTTTTTTACCCAATGTTTACTTACAGCTGGGCAACAAGTTCAGTTCACACAGAATTAATCAAACACACCTCCCATTTAGAATTTATGATGACAGTTTCCATGCTAAAAACTATCAATAACACAAGCCAAAGCCACCACGGACTCCACATGTCACATAATTCCGCTAAATTCACAGTGTGACCCTGAGGAGTAGGTTTCTCTGATGGCTACTGTGCCCATATATGGTAAAACAGGAAGTAGCTTTGACAAGACCGACGAGTGCTGACCATTCGAGCCTTTTTCCTACTCTGCGCTTTTAAGGGAAAATCATTTTGTGCATGGCTTTTTTAGGTGGCCGAGGGATCAAACTAAACTCCTGTCCCTGAACTGCTGTTATATTTCTCAGAATAGATTAACAGTAGACACTTAGTATCTTTAGATAGATTAATTTCTTCCTTACTAAAGAAGTTTTATATAGAAAAATGAATGGTACTTTTTTCGAAAAATATTGTTTAAAACCATAAACATCATGTTTTATTTTACATGGAGTGGGTCGCCTCATGGGGACAGCCATTTTGAAATCACAAGACCAATGTTGTTATTGTTAACTAAAACTATTAAAAATCATTTTCAGTAACTGAAATAAAATAAAATATAAATACTTTAAATTTAAATCTTGAATGAAAATTAGACATGTTGACTTGGCAACTAACTGAAATAAGTGATGTTAAAGTCAAAAGACTAAAATGACTAAAAGTGAAAAAAGTAAATTAAACCTAACTAGTAATATTAAAAAATGAATGAAAATGACAAAAACCTAACAAATTTACTTAAGCTTAAAAGAAAATAAAAAATAAAGCTAATTTAATAAAATATTAATAAATATATTCATATTAAATACTACTAATAAATAATATTTAATAACAAAAAATTGTTCACTTTATTTTTAATTTGTTTTTTGAACTCATTTTGTATATTATTATTAAATATAATCAATCATAATGATAAAATACTTATAATTTCTTTTATTTAGTGTTGAGAGATTGTTGTAGGGTATACTGACAATCATTTATGATGTTTTTGTCAATAACTGATGATGGAGAAATCCTAATGGTAAAAGCCCAATAAACACATTAAGTTTATAGTTTCCAGTCTTTAATAATCAGTTTAATTCGCTTTCACAAAATTCTCAGTTGTTGACCGCCAACGTGTGAACTCTAGAAAGGGTAAAGCCGTGTTTGTGTTCAGTGAAGTACATAAGCTGTGTCTGGAGAACTCATAAATCCCCAGTGTTGTGCGGTGAACTGCAGATACGGCTCAAGGGCAGACACACATGGGACTGACAATGTTTCAGTACAACCGAATTTGCAGACATAGACATACGCTTCAACCTGTCCTTCCTCCTCAGCAGCAAGAAACCCCATAATGCATGATGACACCTGAGCCCAACATTGCCCCTGCCCTGAAGTATACACACACAAACACAAAAAGCTGAAATCAGTGTGTCTTCCTCTACTCCCTAAAGCAAAGTATCTTCATAATGCATCGATAATGCATGAAGCTCCACGGGCTCAGAGCAGGTGGTGGGACACTGAATCCTCCCCCTGGGCTTCTCCTACATTACAGACACAAGGTTTCCAGTCTTTCCCTGGAAAGCATAGGCCTACAGCTCGATTCCTGGCTATTACTCATCACCTGGAGTTACATGTCGCTCAATAATAATCAATACTTCTAAAACTGAAACTATATGAATTTTTTCTTTTACACAGTACCTTTTGAACTCTGTAAACACTTCTCTGTGTCGAGAAGTATTTCTTTAAAAGACTTCAACAGACTTTCAGAAACAGTCTGGTCAAGCTCAGACATTCCAACTTTATTAATTATTTACAAAATGACAAGAAATTTAACAGGATGGAACCTAAAAATAAAGAGCTAAAGTTAGACATTGGGCAGTGAGGGATTGAAAACTAGCTTACGTCAGAATGTCAACTTAAAGTTCCTTGTGCTATTTTTTGAGCATCTTTTAAAAAACTGATTATATAAAATTGCTTTCTGTAATCTTATTAAATGTACAGAATGTTTTAAAATGAAGTAAATTAACACAAATTAACACAAAACAACTAAGATTCAATCTATTGCTAATACAGATGTTTGTGCTGTTGTTTTACCATCAACATACTGTACAACAATATAATTATTTTGTGAGGAATTATGAAAATAGACTGCATGTATTCCACCAATTTCAATACAACCTCCTGATCAAAGTTGCTCCAAATGGTCTGAGAGGAAACAGTGACAAATGAATGAACTGAAAAGCAATATTAGATAATGACAGACATAGACACAGATGAAATATCCTGATGTACTTTTATTAAAAGTCTATTTACAGAAATGAAGAGTCATGTTCACGAGTCGTGATTCATTCTGTGTCGTCATTCTGTGTCGCTATGTTCCCGTAGAGCACGTCTCCAACGAGTTTCCGAACCGCTACTGTATCACTGATATCTGTAATGTGCACAAACACACACACCCAGAGTTTTTATGCCCATTTGGTGATGATTCTCAGCTTTCCTGCAGGATGCAAAACACTGAAGATGGTGTAGAAACAAAACCAAAGCATATTTCAAGCCAGCATGTGTGTATATGTGGGTGTGTTATGAATAGAAATGTGCTGAAAGCACTGCGTAAATTAATTATAAATTCAAAAAATGGGCACGAACTGAGCCCTTTTTGTTGTCAGAATCCATTTTAGACTCATCTAAGATATTTTGGAAGTGCCACAAAGAACATTCATCAGAGCTCAAAAAAGCCTTAATACTAATTCATGCCTCCTAATGCTTTTTAAAATATCCCTTTGAATACATTTGCATAAAATAGTTCTTTTACAAATTCAACTAAAACAAAGTCTCCAATTTACTACTACTTAATATTTGATAAACCCATAATTTTTAAATGTTCCCTCTGGGAATCAAAAAGTCAGTAATTAACCTAGAAATAAAAGCTGTCTTGAACAGAAAAACACATCTGTTAAACATTCCAAAATTGACTAGAAGTATAAATAACAGAATAGAATAGAAAAAAATTCATATTACTCATTTATTGGTAAACACTTCGACCTTATGTGCCTTGTTTGGCATGAATCTCCACCTAGTTTATCCTACAATCATCACGAATCTTCTACCAACTATACCTCTCCGTCTTTCGTGATTCCTCTCACCTGCTGGCGTTCAGAGCGGCTGCGTCCCGTGGCACGGTAAGCTAATCACGCTTTGAAAATCACATTGTGGGAGCACATCAGACTCAGAAGATGAATAATTAACAGTGGCCCCAGGAAGTCAAGCTGGCTTTTCATTAACAACTGTGCATGTGGCAGGAGTCTGAGTGAGCAGAATGACCTGACCCCCTTCAGCCCAGTCAAACGCTTTCAAATACGAAGACAAATTGTGCCGTGTCTCAAGAAATTGAAATGATGTGGAACAAGAACACGAGTTCAAGTGTCTCTTAAGCCTCTGCGGTGGAATTCGAACTTAAACACCTTCAGAAGAACGACATCTGTGCCAGGTTATTTTTTCACCAGAGATCTTTTCGTATGCCAGGTTGCCATTTTACACAGTAAAATTCTAGACTAGAGTTCAAAGCAAAATTAGTATTGATTCATAATATCATCTCTCTTAACCAGTCATAGTTTCAACAATAAATTGCATGTGTTTCATAACTATATAATGGCATTCGCTTTGTAGATGTGTGTTTTGATTTTGTACAATTATAAATGTATTCAGAAACTTGATTTCGCTTATACATCCTATTCTTTCCCTGGCTCCTCCAGATGGTGACTGTGAGCAATGTTGAGCTCTACAAACAATCACACACAGACAGACGACCACTCACCCACTCCCAGTCTGTGAAGCAGGTCTGGATACTCGGGTCTCTCTTCCAGCACACTCAGCAGGTTGGTGGGCTCCATCCTCTCCAGCTCCACCCTCCAGTACACATAGATCTTATGGTTAAAGCTCACGTAGACCAGGCAGGGGCTGTTCTTCCCATCTTTACACGCATACTGGCCTAATGGAGAAAATTAAAGCATGATAAAGACAATATATTACATTAAAGACTAGAATAAATGAATAACTGGGAGTCAAAATCCCATAAAAGTGGCAATAAGAGTGGAAAGTTCTACAGGTGATCTACCGACAATTCACAAATTAAAGAACGCAGACGGAGCCAGAACATTTCCATAATGACCAATACAATCTACCAAGACCAAATTAGCAACTATCACATTCATGTTGAGCGTAAAATCAGTTAAGACAAGCTTTTTTGGGTGTTAAATAATGGTGCAAATACCAGTAAACTGACAACTACAAACCTCAGTATATCACACTGATTTATTTAAATGCTCTCCTCCCATAATTGTGTCTGAAAAGGAAACTCCTACAAATGCATATGAAACATAACGTCAGTTGCAAAAATAACCATGTCTTTTCGTTGCTATTTTTTATTTTTTTTTGCTGCATACTAATACTAGTAAAGAAAGCTTTTTAACTCCAGGGTTTGCTCTGATGCAAGCTGTTAGTAAATACGGCCCTATATTACTACATGACAAAAATATAAAATAACAGTGTTTAAATAACTTAATAAATTAAGTAATATAATTAGTAATACAATTAAACTTTAACATATAATATATTTAATATTTTATATATAACGTTTTATTGTAAATAATATTAATTAAATTAAATTATCATATTAAATTACATTTATTATAATAATTTTATATTAATGTTAAATAACTGGTATCATCAACCAGTAAATAACATAATAAGGATTAAGACAATAATAGCAAATAACTATGCATTTCAATATAACTGATGTTATAATACAGATATCTCCAGTCTTGGATTGTAATTGGTCAATACAGCATTTCAGCAATGCTAAAATACACAAAATAGTAACAATTATTAAAACATTTGTTTATATAGATAGATAGATAGGAGATTTTTTTAAAAATATTTCACATTCAAAATAAAACAAAATAATAAATATTTAACAAAAATGTATCCTTGTTCTTTACTGCCTACATGTAAATGTAAGAAAATAAATGTAAAGGTTACTGTTGCTTACCAGAAATCAGTTTTATGGTTTAAAAACCACCAAGATACATCAATATAACATGAACATGGTCGTGTGGTAGACATTGATAGCTAATTGAGTTAACACCTGTTGCTTAATGTTTAAATTGGACAAAAACCAAAGTATCAAATATGTAAATTTATGCAAACGCTCTGTTTACTATACTTGCTAATATAAAAACATCGATCAACACGTTTCAAGCTGATAAGCTTGAATGAGTGCTTCTTCAATCAAACTACACCTCTGCATTTTGTTTACACTTCTAAATGGAAATTACCAATCGGGAATTCACTAGGGTTGTATGGACAAGGCCACGTAACGTTTCACATGGCGTCTGATCTGTTTAGCAGCAGAATATGTTTTTCTCCGGAGAGACCTTGCGTGAAAGCACAGCACCTCTCCTCGACATTCCCATCATACAGCAGACTCACTGAGACTGGGGCTGAATTTTAATGAGCGCACACTGCCTCCACATTTGCTTTCTGCATTTTCACAAGAGGACAATGAAGACACAGGTGTATGAGCTGATAAACACTATACGTACAGTGTGAGGCTTTGTCGTACATGAGTCAGTGCCTTTCAATGTCAACCTGAATGCAAGTCATGATGCTTTTGTGTGCAACACATCTCTCTATCAATTTAATCCTCTTAATGCAACAATTTCAATACACCACCGATGTGCACCACAATGAGAAAAAGAGAGAGGGGAAAAAGGTGATAAAAAGAACAGGAAGGTGCAAGCAGAAGTGAAAGAGAGAGGTACAGAAATAACAAAGTGATATTTCCCACCCCGCTGGTTCTTTATTAAAATATATTTATATTAAGAGAAAATAGTCTTTCTGTCCTTAGTTTTAAGCATTACTCACATTATGCAGTTTTTAAAGAAACTTTTTTATAGAAATATATTCATTACACTTAAGTGCTCACATTCATTTAAGTACATTCACATAAATACACTTAGTTTTTTAGAAAAGATTAATGTAATGCAATTTTTATGATTGTTAAGTTTAAAATTAATAATATTTTTTATATTTTTGAAAAAAGTCTCATACTTATATTTATTTGACTGAAAATACAGTAAAACAGTAGTATTTTAAAATATTATTACAATTTAACAAATGTTTTTGATATTTGAATATATTTTAAAATGTAATTTATTCTTGTGTAATTTTCAGCAGCCATTTCTCCAGTCTTCAGTGTCACATGATCATTTAGAAATTATTTTATGCTGATTTGGTGCTCAATTATTATCTTTTTTCAGTTTAAAGGTGAGTATGATCACAAAATGCTGACGGATATGGTAAGATTCAACCTGATAAAGACCAAAAGAGAAGCTCACCAGCACAGAATGCGTTCACATTTTCATCAAACTGGAAGCGGACCACCATACGTGCATGATCGATGATGTAAGTTTGGCCGTCCCAAGCACAGGCCACCACTTCCTCTCTCCCATCACCCTTAATAAATGCACAAAAACTATAAAACACATCAGGTAGAGCAGCTTTTTGAAACACGTACATAGAAAAGCTCTAGCATCATTCCTTTGCTGATGAAATTTGGTTTGATATTTTGTATGTAATGCAATAATATATAAAGATATTTTAAGTGTCATTTAACATTGGCTTAAATAGCTTTTGGTGCCATCATCACACTTACAGTGACATCCAGCTTCTGAAGTGCAAAAAGCTGGTGATCCACCTGCACAGACCACAAGAGCTTCTCAGAGCTGTCCATGAGCTTCAGCGTTCCTGAAACACCACCGTTCAACGAATAACAACCACAACAGCTAATGAAAAACAACAACAGCTAACCAATCGATAACATCAATCCACTGCAGTCCAAACAAAAAAACACCAGGGTTGAATTTGTGCTTTGTAACTGAGTGGCCATGGAGAAAGACGTGAAGAACAAGCCTGCACTTTTAGAGTAAAAAGCCAATCTTCATATACACCTGAGCCCAGAGTGACCAAAAACTCTCCTGTGGAAAAACACAGCGTGTGCTTTGGTCTGTCACACTGGGCTCATGTTCTCCCCACACCAAATAACCTTTGACATGAGGTGGTGGACTAATATCTGGACTCACCGTCTAGAGTGCAAAGAGCAAACAAGCCACCTTTAGACGAATCATCCTTAGAACCTACAGAAAACAAAAACAAGATCTTTTATAAGGTTTGCTGAAACTGTGAAAATGATTTGTGATTAGCGATGGACCAATATTAAAATAAAATACATCTTAATTTAAATACATTACATACAAAATTTCATATTTCATTTTTACATTTTATTAAAATATAAACTAAATAATTATATAATTTGACTTATATTATTTCTTTAGTTAGATATAAAATTGTAAAAATCTTAATTATATATAAAATGATTTAATATAATTAAAATAGGGCTGTCAAATCAATCATGATTAATCTCTTCCAAAATAAAAGTCTGTTTACATGACATGTATATTGTATTTATATTATGGTTTATACTGTATTATATATACATACATGCAATTATATATTTCTTAAATATACATGCATGTGTGTGTGTGTGTATTATATATATATATATATATATATATATATAGGCTACACACAGTAGACATACACATTATGTAAACACAAACTTCTTTTTTTTTAGTGATTAATCACGATTAATCGATTTGACAGCAGTAAATTGAATATGAATAAAATAATATAAATATATTATATAAACACAATGTTTTTATTAAAATAATTATATTTTATTTAAATAAATAATTTAAAATGTATATATACAGTATTTTAAGATATTTTATTATTATTTAAATGCCAATAAGCGATAAATGTGGCCATTAATTAAGTTCACATTATTTCATATTTCATAATACAGCAAATTAAACTAAAATATTAAAAGCAAAAATCAATTGTTTTCAATGCTACAAATGAATTTAGGTATCATATTACGTACAGAATGAAAAATGGATATATAAAATGGAAAAATGGAAGTGTTAACTGTTAGATGACAGCAAAGTTAATCCAAAAGAGGTAAATTAGCATGAACAATTACACATCAAATAATGACTAATAAAATGAAACGAAATGATTTCAATAACCAACATGGTACCAATATGCTGTGAATCCCTATTCATGACAGTCATCAAAAATGTTTATTTTTGTGGTGAGCCAGTGAAAATGTTGGCAAAGCAAGTAAAAATCTGAACTACTACTGACTGAATCTTATTATTTAATCTGCACACTTTATTCTGCCTGCTGCAAAGTTTTTAAGGATATGCGTGCTGCATGTGTAGTATGCAATCTAAAATGTGTGACAGCACGCTTTCTCAGTACCTCTGCGAATGCTGCCTATTAAATGAGTGGACACGTTCTTGTTATGGATGCGTCCAGTTGTAAGATGAAGGACGACGTCTCTGGAAGGACCCTCCCTGTTTACACATACACAAGCTGAGGTATTCCAAAAGCCAGTTCTGCTCTGAATTATTTAGCACTGCTATAACATTAATCCTCATTGCGATTTTCTCACCTGCTAGGAGTTGCTGTGCTTTCATCCCCAGGTCCTGCAGCGCCCTCTTGTGTCCAAGAGCACATCAGAATCGCATAGCTACAGCCGGGCTGAGACACCATTAGTTCAGGTAGACCTTCTGGACTTGGGTTAACCGAGAGACTGTCAACCTGGTCAAAGTGCATAAAAGGCTGTAATCGTTTGACTTCATGTTGACATTATGTTTGATGCATCTAGATCAGTACCTGACCCTCCAGAAGCCATTTCTTCAGTAAGACCAGCTGCCCAGAGCTCAAATCTGAAGCATCAGAGGGTTCCTCCCACCTGAACGCCCGCACCACCCGGTCCGTGTAGCCAACGACAAGCTCACAGCGCCCGTCTCCGGCTTATAAGTGCACAAACACTTCAATATTTGCATGAATTAAAAAAAGGTTTAGAAATTTTTGAGTATGTCATACACAAACTCCTCACCAATATCACTGATGAGCATCACTTTGGTATTGGCGGGGATGTGCTGGGTGTAACTGGGCTTCTGCTCGTCCCCGATCGAACCGTCCTGCTGACTTGAGGAGTCTGACTTGGCTGCAGCAGCACTGATATCAAAGAGGTGAAACCAGCCCTCCGCACCCACCGCCACGACAAAGTTCTGCCATGCAGAAAGGCAGGTTACAAGTGTGACTTTTTTTCCCCACAGCTAAAACAAAAGAACACTAACAAAAATGTACCATGGCATTTTCTGAATTTAGTGGCATTATGAATGGTGAATCTAGAGGGTCATGGCAAAAATGGAAATAAATAAATAAATAAATAAATACTGATCATTAATTATATTCATCAATTATATATATACATATATATATATATATATATATTTTTTTTTTTTTTTTGTGTGTGTGTGTGAATTATATACAGTCAAACATACCACAGATTTAGGACATTAGGATATATAACAGTAATAATATAATAAGATATATAAGATATTAACAATAATAGTATTAGTATCTATGGGTCTCATTCCCTTACTGAATGAGATCGGATGACTCAGTCAATGAAGAAAAACCTTAATTAAATAAATAATAACAATAAAAAAACAATTATATTTATAAAATATTACTGAAGGTTCACAATAAAGCAATAAACAAAACATAAAAGTGTACTAACAAAACTGTAACTGTGCACAAAAAAAAGCAAAGGACTATCTCCCAGTATTAATACAGTATTCAGTAACATTAATACAGTATTTTTTTTTTGTAAAGGTAAAAAGAGAGTAAGAGAATCTTACCCTTCCTTTGTTGCAAACATCTCCCACTCCTACACATGTTAACTAGAAATAAAAACAGCATCATTAATTTTTACAATCAAATCATGACATCATTCATTATTCATGAATTCCCAACTGTAAGGTCGGGCTCCTCACCATGCCCACACACGTCCGCGTGATCCAGGGCTTACAGTCATCATTTTTATAAATGTACAGCTTCCCACTACTGTCTCCCACCACCAGCTCATTCAACTGCAGAAGAAAAAAACATGATTAATCTCATGCACAAAAATTTTGGCTACTAGTAGTTAGTTGACAGACACCTGGTAATTACAGTATGATGATAAACTGAGTCATTTTAACTCACATCTGTCACACATGCGCACACACACACACACACTAGGAACTTACTGAGTCGTTATCTGCATCTCCAAGACAGATGGCGTGAGGAAAGATTGTTCCTGTGAAGTCTAAACTCACGCGCTGCACATAACTGACCGAGCGCATGGCCTCAGCACTACACACTGTGTAGACTAACGATTAAAATATATTAAACAGCAGTTAAGACAAAGCATATTTCAGCTGCACTTCCCATCCAGTACAAACAAATGCACATGACCGGGCTTCATTTCAAAATAAAAGTCCGTGTCTGTGACCTGACCCTGAGTCTGTAAACGTACATTACCGTACCGTTCAAATGTTTGAGTCCGTAAAATAAAATAAGTAAATAAATAAATAAATTTATTTTTATTCAACAAGGATGCATTAAATAATTGTGACATAAAAATGTGACGGTCTATAAGTTTTTTAATTATTTCTATTTCAAATAAACTTTCTATTTACCAAAGAATCCAGAAAAAATCTATCAAAAAAAAGAAAAGAAAAAAAAAGCAGCACAGCAGTTTTCAACATTGATAATAATAATAATTGAGCACTAAAATCTGCATATTTGAATGACTTCTGAAGGATCATGTGACACTGAATACTGGTGTGATAATGGCTGCCGAAAAAAAAAAAGTTCATAAATTAAAATAAAAATGGTTATTTTAAATTGTAATATTTCACATTATTACTGGTTTTATTGTATTTTTGATTAAATAATAACTTATGCTAAGCTTTGGACTTTCAAACACTGGAAATTTTACCAATCCCAAACTTGAACAGTAGCGCATGTTCAAAAATGTGAAATTTCATTAACATTTACTCACAATAATTGCAGTAAATGGCATTTCAAAACCGCTTTCACTGTATTAGACCTCAAATGGCATAACTGCAGTTGAGGGCCTCATTGCTATTAATGCATTGTTGACAAAAATACGTAACAACTAAGCAACAAAAACACAAGTCATATTTGTTTAAAATATTTTCTATATTTTCCTGTCATTGATTTTCTTTTGGTCAGTTGTACATGTGTAACTGAATATACTATGTCAAAAATAATAGACAATGAGTGACATTTAAGAAAGGTTTGCAATATAAATGTACTATTTTCCCATGTTCCCAACATTACCAAAGTGATTACTGACTAAATTAAAAAAATTAACTGACTAATAAAAATATAGACTATTAATATATATTAATATTTTTACAGAAAGGTACCTGTACTTACAGATTATTTTATTTCATTACTGCAACATTGTTTCTAAAATCCTAAGCAATCAAGTTTAATGAAATTAAATCCAGCAACCAATCATGGTTCTTTGAAATATGTGAATTATAAGGGTAGAATTGTAATTATCACCTTTTAGAGAGTAAGTTTAGTCTTTGTAATTATCACCATAGCAGTTATAATTGGCTGTTTTTTCATCTACAATGACTTAAATAACATAACTAAAGTGTGTTTGTCAAAATCAACTAAAGTTTATTTCCCTAAAAAATTATTTACATCTTCAAACTACAAAAAAAAAAAGGGCAGGCTTACACAACAGAAATCAGAAAGGGAACATAATTCACTGTATGAGCTTCCTCCTCATACTAACACGAGTCCATAAATTCCTGGCACCTCTGGCTATGGTTGTCCTCCATGGGAAACGGAGGCTTTTGAAGGGCTCTCTCATACAGGTCAGCATGCCAGGCTGGGAGCTTTGCAAGTGCTCATGGGAAATGTAGTTGATCCGTCTTAACTGTTTGCTGTAGTAACTGCGCAGATGGTGTAGCTCCTCCACAGCAGCTGCAGAGATGATGGAGAGCTCAGAAGGAGCACTAACCAGATCCGCCTTCGCCTGGTCAGCGTTAGCAGCACAGTTCTGAGTTAACGGTTGTTTTTCCCTCCTTTTCGGTGAAGAAGATTGCTGTTCAGGGGAGTTTTTAAGACCTTTCTCTTCTTCAGTTTCACAATTCTGTTCTTCTACAAGATTGACCTCGACATCAACCTCAAATGCTGAGGTTGGCTTTATATACTCGCTTGCTTCCGAAGCAAGACTTTCAATGTGGTTTTGAGCAAGTCTCTTCTCCATGTTTTGGTGATTCTTATGGATTTTAGTTTTGTTATGCCTCTGAATGGCCATGTTGGACACGTCAATCAAGTCTGTCTCAACTTGCTCTTGTGTCTCATCCTGAAGAAAGAGAAGAAGAAATTACAAGTTTTTATTATTAACAGAGCTGTCTTTAAGAGAAATGCAGAGTAGAGAAGGGATTAATGACACATGCAAAGCATTAAAGAGACAGTTCACCCAAAAATGTAAATTCTGTCATTATATACTCACCCTCCACTTGTCCCAAAACTATTTGACTCACTTTCTTCTGCTGAACACAAACAAAGATATTTTGAATAATGCTGGTAATCAAACAGTGGCAGTAGCCATCGACTTCCATAGTATTTTTTTTTCCAGTATAGAAGTCAATGGTTACCATTAACTGTCTTCAAAATATCTTTATTTGTGTTCAGCAGAAGAAAGTCATACAGGTTTGGAACAACTTAAGGGTGAGTAAATTATGACAATTTTTATTTTTGAGTAAATTGTCCCTTTAAGATGGTTAGTTCCAATTGTAATGTTCATTTTCTCTACAACACAACATGCAAATCAAAACACCATGGAATAGACAAATCATATTTTACAGCCAAGAAATAATATGTGAGGTTTGATGCAATAAATAAAATAGGTGACTATCATAAACATGAGCACAAGCAAAAAAAAGACAAAGTGGTAGACGTTTCCCTCATTAGATTCTTGAATGTTTCTTAGGCAATGTCTGCATGCTTTTGTTTTGTGAATATGGAATATATCAACTGTACTTTTATATTCTTTTCCTTACGAACTAGGGAAGAGTCTTGACTTTCTTGGCCACTGATTTTTTGTCGTCACTGTCAGCCGGTCTTTTTCCTTCTACTTTGGCGCTACTTTTCTCCCCAGCACTTTCTGACACTTTCTTTACCTGTGGGGCGGCACAACAGCTCTTTACCTGTCAGTGGGCACTACAAAAAAAGTCATTTGAATAGGTTGGCACTAGAAACTGTAGGAACACAAGAGATACAAGGGGTTACTGCATGTTCAATGAGGGATCACGTAGCTGAAGTGACACCTCCAACAGATAAGGTTTTACTCATGATGGGAAAAGTCACGTATTGCATGTTGTACACAGAGGGCCGCTGTTTGTAGCTGATCCAATTCCACCTTGACTGCCGGGACGGGGTTGTTTAGAGGGTGATAAATGCATAATCTGTGAGCCATTTAAACTGAAAGGAAGCACAGTTTGGTTTTGCATCAACTGGGCCACACTGAAATCCCTCACTTTTTTGAGACAATATTCTTTTGGAGTGGTTTTCTCTGATTTCTCTGCCTTCTCAAGCTTTTCTAATCATAGAAGCTTAGAATATAAGTACAGGTCTAAAATAAATAAATTGTAACTAATAGTGTAAAAACAGTACCTCATTGTGTGGAAAAGACTTCCTTGATTTAACTGCACAAACTATTTTTTAGAGTAGGTTGGTGTTAAAATTGCAATGTTGGAAATCAAATCAAGCAAACACTTTATGAACGTGTTAGTTACTAGATACTAAAAAGCAATTTAACTAAGTGAACTGTGTTGCAGCCCTCAAACACTCTGATGGCATCTACCTGAAACACAATAAGACTGGAAGATAAAGATAATAAAACAGATAAACACAAAAGATCAGCAAATACTACAGAACAGAGACCAAAGGCCAGATTCGATACATATACTCTCAAATTTGATACACAACACTGAATTAAAGAAATGTTCAGTTAAAACTGAGCAAACAAAATAAATATTTGTATTACCAAGTAGCATAACTGTAACAAAGAAAATAATCAGAGGAGGATTTTTTTATTGAATCTGGCCAATTGTCACTATTGAAAGAAGTTCAGGAAAGTACTGCCACTCATACAACCATTAGGAAAAGTTTAAATCTAGAAATTTGCTAGAATCTATGAAAAAAACAGGACTGCTTGCACATGAAATATGAAAACATCTGCTGAGTTTATTGATTGTCTTACAGTAGCGTGCGACATCACTCTCCTCCTCATCTTCATAGTGATGGAGTGATTGCCATTCTTCAGGAGAGCTGCCTTACGGCCCAGCTTCAAGTAGAAGTGAGTTGTGTAGGGAGTGAAGCTAAAGTCCTCACTTGTGAATGAAAGAGAACAGAGTTAAAGGACCAAATTACAAAGGCAAAGTAGCTTATCTAGTTCTACTTAAGCCATTAAACCAGTCTGAAAATACCTGAAGTAGCCATGCAACAAAAGGTGGATGATAATGGACTCCACTTCCAAGCGTGACAGTGACGTGACCTTTATCGTTTTGCGATGCTTAGCAGGCCCTTTTCCCAACCAAGCATCACAGACTTTCAGAGGGGTCAACTTTTCATCCATAAAGCTGGCCATTTCTACTATCGTAACAACATCTCGAGCATGTTTGGTGATGTCCATTGTGATGTAGTCTGAAAACATAAATAAATAAATCACACCATTTAATAATTCACCCGATTGACAAAAACCGGTAGAGTTAGCTTTGTAAAAACGAATGTGAGAGACTCTTACCGTTGCCATGCCGACAAACATCACACATTTGGTTGCACTCTTCATCATTCCAAACTTCATCAAAATGAATGGCCATCATAGCACGACGACACCTATATTATACACGAGAGTCATATCTTATAAATATACAACCCTAAAACAAACAGTCATATAACCAACAAGCCACATGAAGATGAAGTAATGTATAAAGTCTGGAGTTTAGCACTGGTTTGCAGTCTAGCCAGTCTCATGACAAGTTGACAGATTGCATGTAAAATTGCTTAGTATATGAGGCAGAGAAGGCTCTTGTTTCAGAAACCAACAAAACAGTGGTATCCTGCATATTCTGTGTATTTTGACTCACCGGTCCACATTTTGGCAATATGCCACCATATTCTGTAGCTTCTGCTGTCCAGTGTTCTCCATCACAACCATTGTGCTTATTCTGAAGATGTCTGCAAACCCGAAGAATACAATACAGTCTGCTGAGCCATCATCCCGTCCTGGAATAAAAATAAAATTAATGATTAATTAATGAATAAAGTACAGACATTACTTTTGGATTTCATGTTAATGGAAATATTTCCTTCCGTATTGGAGCATATATCAGAGTAAAACAGATTATTGAATTTTGTCTTAAAATGTAGGGCTTGTTCTATCCATCAGTTGTTAACTGGATGGAGGCTGATCTGAATGCAAGAAAGGGGCGGGGTTTAAAAGGACAAAATAACTGGAGAAGTCTGACACCAAATTATGACATTTTTATTAATAGTTGTGATCTCCAAAAATTACAAAAAGAAAAAAAATAAAATATGCGTGGGTGAATTGTTGCCTACCTGCACGTCCACTCTCCTGATAGTAATTTTCGATAGATTTGCTGATGGTGTGATGGATAACAAATCGCACATCTGCCTTGTCAATGCCCATCCCAAAAGCCACAGTGGCAACGACCACCTACACAAACACAAACATTACATTACAGGAGGGCAATTACAAAAACAGGCAATAACAACAGTAGTTCTGTAGGTGCAACCTGGATCTTCTTGGAGGACCACCGCTGATGCACCAGAGACTTGTCTGAAGGCTCCATGTTGGCATGGTATGGCTGAGCAAGAATGTTTCTCTTCTGCAGGTCTGTAGCCACAACTTCTGCATCCTTCTGGGAGAACACATACACGATTCCTGCAAACATAACATATATTGTGCATTTTGATTAAATGATTTTCAAATAAATACTGAATAATTTATGACATTTGGAGAGCATAAAGGCCCATTCACTCCAAGAACAATAACTGTATAAGCATCAATACCAATACATGATAACTTTGTTTATTATGGCTGCACACTGCTGTTTTGGTGTCTGGAACTCTAAATGTTGAAGCTCTTTAAAGGCAATTGCATTCTGATTGGCAGTCAATGATTTTCATTGCTCATCAGCTGGAAAAAGTCAGTCAGAAAGTGATTCCAATGATATTGCTCTTCCGTGTATTTATCAATATATCTGTGGACATATTTTATTCTCACAGGAATAAAACAATTATTAAATCGTTCTTGGTGTGAAGGGAAATTTACTCCTTTAGCAATTAAAATGATTTACCTGATTGGTTTTTGTATCTTTCTCTAATCAGTTGTGCAATTTGGTCGGTACAGTCTTGGTTATCTTTAAAACGAACCTGTAGAAGTGAGATGACAAATTATTCTGATCTGTTTGGCTTATTCTGCACTTTTCTAGTAGCGATATGAGCTAAATAATTGATAAGCATACCTCGTAGTAAAGGTTTGGTCTGTTGAATGGTGCTGTCAGAGTGATGGGTTCTTGAACACACAGAATCTTCTGGCAATCTTTAAGAACGTTGCTGGTTGCTGTGGCAGTCAGTCCGACCAATGGGACTTTGGAGAACTGGCGCTTTAGGATACCCAGGAGCTTGTAATCTAAAAAAAAGGAATAAATGACAAATTCAATCACGGTATACGATTTTTACTCCATTTGGGTGAAACAGAATCTCACCTGGCCTGAAGTCATGCCCCCACTGACTGCAGCAGTGAACTTCATCAACGGCGATGCGTGCCAATAGACCCATGTTGTAGGCCTTTTCAAGTTTGGACATCAGTAGTTTGCTCTTGGCGATTTTCTCTGGGGTTACATAGAGCAACTTGAAGGGGCTGTTTTTATCTATCATCCCTGCCAAGATCCGCTTAGAGTCCTCCTGCAGATGAACATGAACATCAGCGTCGTATGTGACTCAAATCTGTCCAGTACATCCGTCATACTGTACCTTTGTACTGGAGGCATTGAGTGTTACTGCCGGGACATTAACGGACTTCAGATACATCAGCTGATCCTCCATTAGAGACACCAATGGGGCGATAACTAATGTAAAACCTGATAAATGCAAACATAAAAAAACATGCACAGGAATTCACATTACAGTACTCAAAATTCATTCTCCATTAAAATATGTGTGTGCGAGCATGTACCCTTAGAGCAGAGGGCTGGCAGTTGGTAACACAGGCTTTTTCCTCGTCCAGTGGGCATTACCAGGAAAAGGTCTTTCCCTGACATGCTGAGATTTATGGCCGCCCGTTGCAGGGGACGAAATTTGGAGAGCTGGAACACGCTACACAGCTTCGCCTGAACTTCTTTAGACCATGAGAAATCTGGTGACAAAGCAACAAAAATAAAAATTACACAGATTACTCACTATATCTCTGTAATTTCACTTCATTACACAAAGCATAAACCTTTAACAATAAATACTATGGTGGCTAGACTGCTCAAAAATTGTTGAAGATTTTTTTTTTAATGTTTTTGAAAGAAGAACAAAATGCATTGCGAACAGCACTATACTAGTTATTTTAACTGTGATAACTGTGAATGAGTGATACCTGACTCCTCATAGTGCTGTAGGTCCTGTTTGCTGAATGATGGTTTGGGAGGTTTGCTGGATCCAGAGGGCTGGGCCGAGCTGCAGGCTCCCTCTAGGATCTGCAGGAGTTTGTTTTTCCTGGAGTTCAGCTTCGTCTGTTTCTCCAGCAGCTCAGAGATCTGCAGTTCCACCATCTCCAACTCTGCCTCCACCGAATCCAGTTCTGCTTGAGCATCATCTGCGAAGAACAGGACTTTCTTGAGTCTCATTCTCTAACTAAAAGCCTGTGCACATTTATTAGAGAGCATGTAGCCTTTCCATGCACTCATTTTCTACAAAACACACAAGCCCTTAACAGTATTCCCTTGAGATTCAAGGTTCCACTGCTGTGTCTCTCACCTCTGCATCACTAATGAGCAGAGCTTCACAGAGAGATGTAATGATGAAAGTCACACCAGTATGTTTACCTGCCTCGCTCCTCAAGGGAGCATTAGGAAACATCCTGACAGTCTAACTCATCCCCTCAAATGCATACTTTTCACTTTCAAAATATATTATATAATAATCATGTTTGTAGTTACATCCCAAATAACCAAGTGTGTATAATAACGAGAGTATATAATGAATGTCGAAAACAAAGAGACACTCACCAAGATTATTTGCCATTTTATGCGGTTCTTCAAGATCACAGATGAGGATGACTGTTGGAGACAGTAAATCAGTATTTTTGCTTTCTTTGTAAGTAAAAATATATAAATAAAGATGATTTGAGAGACTTTGTATTGAATCATGTTTATTTTTTTATTCACAGGAAAAGTGTCATTCTAGTTTAAGAGCATAAACCAACAATTTTGGGAGTTTTGCTTTGTGCACTTTAGCTTTTCAAATAAAATTTGCCTATTTTAAAGACGTTTAAAGAATAAAACTCTAATTATTAAAATTATTTTGTAATAGTAGATGCATTATTTCAACAATATAGTATCTTTTATCAATACACTACACATTAAGACTGAAGGCAATGAGACCTGCCAGCCATTTTCATGCACAGACAATCTTTATTACGACGATTTTGCTTCATGCAAGTTACTGTAAAAAAGTTGCATTAAATAATAGACACAAGAAATGGAATACACATATGCCATGTGTCTGAACGACTCAAGCATCAAAAGCGCGTCGCGAGTCACGTTCAGCATTTATGAATAACACACCATGTGTATGGAAACGCATTTCTGATAACTCACCCCTGAGTGATCATAAGTCTGCTTCTTTTCACTTTCTCTTGTTCGCACCAGATGAAGCCCTCGTTGCCCCACGCGACCATTAAGCGGGAAACTGACCAATCACGGGACTGGAAATACAAGAGTCCAGACGAGACAAGAGTCTTGAGCAACAGAAAAATAATCCTCCTGTAGTCCTATCACAAATACTGATTAACTACGACTACATGTAATCATTTATGCGTTTCAAGGAATATTTACTGTGGGTAACGTTAGTACACTGGTTTTAAGTAATGCATTTTAGAAACTATACACACCAGTTAAACATAGTAGACCAGGAAGTGGATTTTATTTTTCAAAATAAAAGTCGGTATATTGCGTTGTGAATGACGTGGACAGTAGACAATAAATTCTTGAAAACACTTATTACATGCTCACTAGTTTATTTATTTAGTTTACCAACGATGTCAGTGTGTATACAATTCTCGCAAATACTGCCTTTTTACATGAAAGTCATGCTCATTTTTAAATGTCAAGATAAAAATATGAACTTGCTCCATTTAGTTGTTTCTGAACCAAAAACACAACCTGTATCTGCATGCAGTTAAGGTAAGTGGGTGAATATAAGTTTTTCTCAATAGCTTTTATTATTATTATTTAATCAATAGCTTCAGATCTCTAAACAATTGGTTTCTTGTTCACCCCAGATTTGAATTTGTTATTCATTTAAGCAAATTGCATATGTTTTGGCACATGCATACAAAACTAACTACAATTTGCACAGTAACCAAATGCACATGGCTTGCTGATCAGAACTGATGAAACTGTCATACTCTTCATTACTTTTTAAGCATTGCCATCACATGCAAAATCATTCATTCAGTTATCAAAATCTGTCAGACATATATGCAAATGTTAATTAATTTCTATTTACAGTATATGTAACACATTGCTACAGAAATAAATGTTATGTATACATTACAAATGTGCATAATCTATCACATTAAACTTTTACCTACTGTTGTATCAAAAAGCTTACACAATAGCATTCAGCTAGACAAAACTGTCTTCTATAGTATAGTAAGCAGTCAGTGTCAAGAAAAAACATAAAACAAAAATGAAAAGTGTGTAATGCACAATGACAAAGAAAACAGCATGAACGAAAAAGCATGAATTAAATGTTTTGGGGGAATTAATGGATTTTGTAGACATGTAAAGTGTCCCATAAAACTAAATGTCTAAATGTCCCATTTAGATAATGCTTAAACTGTTTGAAAAATGAGCTAAAGCAATTGACAAAAACTGTAATTAAGTCATGCCAATGTGTTTACTAACAACACAATTAAATCATCTGTCGATCTTCCATTCCGTCTATGTTATAGTGCTGCAGGACTGCTGGAGCCATATTTTCTAATTATATCATCCATAATTTTCTTCACTTGTTTGGACTACAGTATAATAGTTTTAAACACTTACTCTCTCAAGTATATAGTGATGAAATTGTATTTACCTGCAATGATATCAATCTCCACAAGAGGCTGCTCTAAACCAAGAAATAAATTCAAATGCCTAACCTGATCCACAGACCCTGAGAAAAATGTCTCCTCTTTAAAATAAGTCTTCCTGCCAGCCCTCCTTTTAATAGGATCTTTCCTCTCCCTGTACCACTTACACGAAAATGTAGATTACTAAAGAAACATTTTACTCAAAAATGAAAATTCACTTAAAACTTCCTCACCCTCAGGCCATCCAAGATGTAGATGAGTTTGTTTCTTTATTGGAACAGATTTGTGAGAAAAAAAAAAAAGAAGTCTTGTCTGAATCGGTAGAGAAATACGAACAGATTAAGCAGCAAAAACAGTCTAAAATGGGTCTAAACAAAAATGTCGGTGGATTTTAATGTGAGAGGACAGGATGTATTTTTCACTGAAGAAAGCATTATTATAGACATGTATTTTGGCAAGAAGTGACATTGTAAATTTAAAATGCCTTAATGATGCCTTTCTTACAATCAGTTTTTTGCTTCTCAAGACATTAAATGATGGACTGGAGCTGTGTGGATTATTTGTGGATTATTGTGATGTTTTTATCAGCTGTTTTCAACTCTCATTCTGACGGCACCCATTCACTGCAGAGTATCCATTGGTAAAGTGATGTAACACTAAATTTCTCTAAATCTGTTCTAGTGATGAAATAAACTCATCTGAATCTTGGATAGCCTGAGGCTGAGTAAGTTTTCAGTGAATTTTTATTTTTGCGTGAACAATTCCTTTAGTCCCATGTGGGAACTGGCTTGAATTTTTTTATACATTTATACCTAGCAGAAAGTATAAGATGAGATTTCATTATTGCTTGTTTAATGTTTCCATGTTTCAGCAAACGTTACAGTAATGCCTGTCTTTTGTACTTTCCTGTAGAAGCACTCTGGACCAGATTACCTGCTTTCAGAAGCACTGAAGATTCAGGCAAGATGTGCCCCATATGCATCACACAAATGCCTTAAAGACATTTCACAAGCCAGAAACTGAACAAAGCAACTTCCCAGCTTCAAACTGGCTTTAAAGGGCAGCCCTTTAATAAAACTCCAGCAATATGCTTTTCTTTGAGAGACTAAGTTCCCTGAATCCCTATCTGGCCACTTCAGTGTTTTCAGCTCAAGGCCCAGCTGTTACATGCAGTCAATGTGACACTTATTTTTCCATTAAATACTGTATACTTTCGGGTTCAGTGTAATCAAAAGTCATTAATGACAGACAATCGCGTGTCTATAGTTGAGGCGTCTGAATGTACAACAGCATTGAGAATAGCAATGAAGGTCCAACACAGAGGATCTGTTCTCACAAGTTCTTGGCCCTAGCAGATGTGCTCTGTGACATTTAAGCATTGCTTTAGAAAAAATCCCCCTTCTAATGATCTGAACCGCAACGTTAAATGAAAAATGAAATGAATTGTCATTGGTGCGCTGAATTGAAGCTTTACTCTCAATGACAGTGCAGTACATTAGAAGATAAAACCAGTTTTACAGGCTTTAAATACACCTGAAATGAAAATCTATCCCCGAGTCAGTGTATGCAGCTTTTTTTTTCTTCTAGAAAAGCCTAAATAAAGTATATCAAATGCATACATTCATACGTTTATTTATTGCTAGTGACTGTAAGCTTAGATACAGTTCCTGAACATTCAACATTTACATATTTAAATATTTCATTAATTTATTTAATGGAAAATTAGTGCACTGTCATTGACTGTTATCTGAGGCAAAAGAAACCCATAAACTGTAACATAAACTGAAAAGATAAACTGATATGCATGACAAAGGTAAAGGTCATGTTAAATGACAAAAACATTACTGTTCAAAAGTTTTTTTTTTTTTAATATTTGCATTCAGCAAGGATGTATTAAATTGATCAAAAGTTACAGTGAAGATGTTTACATTGTTCCAAAAATGTCAGTTTGAAATAATTACTGTGAACTTTCTGTAAATCAAAGAATTCTAAAACTGTATCTCTAATCACTCAGAAAAGCATTATAGGTTATAGCATAATTTTCTGTTATTTGATATATTATTAATGTACAAAAGTGCATAAGTGTAATACTTGAAGGGATAGTTCACCCAAAAATGAAAAATCTGTCATTATTTAATCACCCTCAAGTTGTTCCAAACCTGTATGCATTTCTTTCTTGTGTTGAACACAAAGAAGATATTTTGAAGAAAGCTGGTAACTAAACAGTTGACGGTAGCCATTGACTTCCATAATAGACCAAAATAAAAACTATGAAAGTCAATGGCTACTGTCAACTGTATGGTTACTAACATTTTTCAAAATATATTCTCTCGTGCCTAAAAGAAGTAAAAAACTCATTCAGGTTTGGAACAAATTGAGGGTGAGTAAATGATGACAGATTATTACATTTTTTTGGGTGAACTTCCCCTTTAAGGTTAGGGATTTGAACAAACCTAACAAACACTAATTAAAATCAACAGTAACAGTGAGATCGTCTTAATAAAGGACAGTAAATCTATGCACTCATAACAGTAATAGTGTCTTAATAAGGGACACATAGATCTGTGCATTCATAACTCACTTTAATGAGAGGAAGACTATGAGAGGGACTGAGAGAATTAAAGTGAACTCTGTTTTGACTGATGGATGAGGAACAACTCCTCTGCACATGCTCCACATGTGGATTGTCTCACAGCCTTCGGCTCAGAGTCCACAGGGGAGCTGAAGAATCTGCACTGGCCCTTCCTCTGCTATTGTACGACCTCTTTTCTTACACATAAAGACTAGAGAGAGACAGCGGAGGAGAGGGGGGCCGAAAGGGGGTCAAGGGAGAGTGAATGAAACGTTTTGGAGGCTTTCAGCGTCGCAGCTCGAGAAGGAAGGATGAATGAGTGAAAGAGTGACAGAGAGGGACATGGAGAGAAGGAAAGAGAGAGAGTGCGGTGGGTAGAGCGGGCAGCCACATGGGCAGTTCTCACTCGGGATAATGAGAGTCTTTTCTGCGGCACTTAACCTCCAAACGGCACGCTGGGAACCCACAGCCGCGCGAGCTGGTCCACACAACAGCCACGCTCGGACACGCTTGCCCACCGCTTAATCAAATTTTACACCCAGCGCGGTGCCCCCCCCCCACTACACGTGGCCCTGACAGCCTCTCTCCCAGGATCACGCTCACCCAGAGGCCATGCAGAAGAGAGGAAGAGAAGGAATGCTAATGAAGATGAACAAAACTTTCAGGAGGAAAAAAATCCAGCACATTTTCTGCAGACACAAGTGGTTTTCTGCAATAACATGATACATGACGACATGTTGTTGGACAAAGATTATATCGAACAGGGGAAATCAAAGGAAAATGATCAAAACATGTTCATAATATATTTATCTAAAGCTTTTCTTCAATAAATAACACCAGTAAACAGTAATATTATGTTATTTTATTTTATTTCCAGAGCTCTATTTAGTTGTCTGTAATACCTATGCCACCACCCACTGAAGCTCTACTGTGTACACACAGTGATGCAACAGTTAGTTCAAGTTCTCAAAATTTCTTTGTTGATATACAGTCCGTTTCTCTGTTTGTATCCCTCTGCTTGTCTGTATTTATTTCAGACAGGTTGTCGGTCTGTGCATTCATTGAATTTTTCATTGCCTCTTTCTGCAGGTTACATCAGTACAGGCAAGTGAATTCATTCATTCAGGAATGAAACAAGTGAGTGAGTCATTTAATCATTCACTCAACTGATTTGTTAAAAACACTGATTCATTCTCTATAAAGAGAGTCATTTAATTATTATGTAATTATAATTATTACTATTATTATTTTATTTATTTTTTGCAAAAAAAAACACAAACAAACAACCAAACAAACAAAACAACTAATTCATTAATCAACCAAAAGTGACTTTCAGAATTGGGAATAGCATACTAATCTTACTATGAGAAATCGCAAGTGTAGTGTGTAAGTCAGAATTCAGCCATAAATGACACACTACACACTATGCACTTATATTATGCACTATGTACTATGTTGTCATCCAACAATGGAGTGTTGGGTGCATGAAGTGTCCAACATTCCACTCTTAATTTTTTCAGTTAATTAAGTGCATCATCTGGGCATTTGAAGTGCACTTTTCTTTTTGGAATTTTCAGTGTAAACACACTAATCACTGTTTGTACTAAAAATGGAATAGAATAGTGCATAAGTATGCAAATTGGGATACACCTATAGTAAATTTTAAGTGAGTTGTTGATTCACTCAGCTGATTCATTTAAAAATACTAATTCATTCATCAATAAAACAAGTGACTTGCTGAATTCGGAGTAGCATACCAATCTCATGAGAAATAGCAAGAATAGTGTGTTATTCAGAACTCAGCCAGTCTTCTAATTCACTCAACTGATTGATTTAAAATCACTAATTCATTCATCAGCAAAACAAGTGACTTGTAGAATTCGAAATAGCATACTTATCTTACTATAACCAATAACAATAGAAATATGCTAGTGTGCTCTTCTGAATTCAGCCACACTCTTTTTAAGTGAGCCATTGATCCAATCAAATGATTTATTTAAAAACACTAATTTATTCATCACCGAAAGAATTGACTTGCTGAATTCAGAAGAGCATACTAGCATACTTTTTTACTATATAATGATATGGAAGAAATACCAAGAGTATGCTAGTACGTTATACTGAATTCAGCCACAGTCATTGATTGAATCACAAAAAAACTGATTCACTGAGGAATGAAACACTACTGCTACTCTGAGACATAAAAGTGTTCTGCTTTTGTTTGGTTTAGAACTATTTTCATTGGTAACTGACAATACTGTATTGTCATACAGTAATTCCTTTCATTGCAAAAACACTTGAAAGAGCTGTGATCAACCAAGTCTCTGCCTTTCTCACACAGAACAACCTCCTCGACAGCAAGCAGTCTGTTTCAGAAGTGGACATTCAACCGAGACTGTCTTGCTCTCAGTTGTTGAAGCCCTAACACTGGCAAGAGCGGATTCCAAATCTTCAATACTTATCTTGCTGGATCTGTCCACTGCTTTTGACACGGTTAACCACCAGATCTTCATGTCAACCCTATTGGCAAAGGGCATCTCAGGAACTGCACTCCAGTGGTTTGAGTCTTACCTCTCAGATAGGTCCTTCAAGGTATCTTGGAGAGGTGAGGTGTCCAACTCGCAACATCTAACTACTGGGGAGCCTCAGGGCTCAGTTCTTGGACCACTTCTCTTCTCTGTCTACATGGCATCACAGGGTTCTGTCATTCAGAAACATGGCTTTTCATATCACTGCTATGCTGATGACACTCAACTCTACCTCTCATTCCATCCTGATGATCTGACGATAGCTGCTCACATCTCAGCTTGTCTAACAGACATTTCTTGCTGGATGAAAGACCATCACCTTCAACTCAACCTTGCCAAGACAGAGCTGCTTGCGTTTCCATCAAACCCATCGTTTCATCACAATTTCACCATCCATTTAGGCACATCAACCATAACTCCTTCAAAAACAACCAGAAACCTTGGAGTTATGATTGATGATCAGCTGAATTTCTCAGACCACATTGCTAAAACAGCCCAGTCCTGCAGATTTGCTTTATTCAACATCAAGAAGATCAGGCCCTTTCTTTCGGAACATGCTTCACAACTCAAAAAATTCAAAATCTTGTTCTGTCCCGGCTCGACTATTGCAATGCTCTCTTGGCAGGTCTTCCAGCCAGTTCTATCAAACCTTTATAATTAATCCAGAACGTGATAGCAAGATTAATTTTTAATGAGCCGAAAAGAATGCACATCACTTCTCTGTTTATCAATTTGCACTGGCTACCAATAGCTGCTAGCATAAAATTCAAGGCATTAATGTTTGCCTACAAAACCACCAATGGCTCTGCACCCCTTTACCTCAATTCATTACTTCAGACTTACAGTATGTGCCCTCTAGTAGCTTGCGTTCTGCAAGTGAATGTCGCTTTATTGTGCCATCCCAAAGAGCCATTTGATTCATTACTTCAGAATTATGTGCCCTCTAGAAGCTTGTGTTCTGCAAGTGAACATCGCTTTATTGTGCCATCCCAAAATCACTTTCACGGACTTTTAAATTAAATGTTCCCTCCTGGTGGAATGACCTGCCCAACTCAATCCGAGCAGCTGAGTCCTTAGCCATCTTCAAGAATCGCCTAAAAACACAAATCTTCCATCTTTATTTGACCCTCTGACTCAACACTCTATATTCTAATTCTATTCTTTAAAAAAAAACTAACACTAGCTTTTCTAATCTTTTTGTATTCTATCAAATTGTTTTCTTTTTATTTATTTTACAGTTAGCAAAAGCAAAAAAGGCCTCTAACACTAGCTTGCTCTATTCTTTTTCTATTCTATCTGTTTTTATTTATTATATAATTTTAAAAAAAACCTTGCTATGTGTACTGCGTAAAGCTAACTGAGACTTGTTATAGCACTTGCATATCATTGCTCTTTTGTTGATTTTGATTGCTTCCATTGTCCTCATTTGTAAGTTGCTTTGGATAAAAGCGTCTGCTAAATGACTAAATGTAAATGTAATGTAAATGTACTGTGTCACAAAGTACTTAATATGAACTTCTTGTTGACTGAACTGTTGTATAAATTCAATATAATAATCAGAAATGGTAATACATGTTTTAGTTTGGCTTTCAATCTGTGGCTAGCTTAACCAAAGTCAGTGAAAGCATTGCATTTTTAACAAAGCATGTTGAGTTAAAAAACTTAAATCTCCAGACCTTGTTCTATTCAGTTGTGAGCCGTCTGACAGTTTGAAAGTAACAACGTTGGTGCAGGCATGAGACAGAAAGAGAGATAAGATACAGGGTTTACTAGCCTCAGGGCATGAATGTTGACAGGAAACAGCAGCACTTTTGTGGTCAGTCTGAGTAATAATCAGCAAACAGAAGGAGTGACGTAACACTCCCCTGGGCATTAGAGTGCGCTCAGCGCGACGGCTACCTGACGAGCCCAGCGGAGAAGGGACGTGGGCTGCTGAATGTGGCTTGGTGGCCGGGGACGTCCCTCCATCCTCTCTTGAGCAAACACAAAGGTGTTTTCTCAGCACACTGCCATCACTTTCTCCTGTCACTCAAATCATCCCTTCCGATCCCTGATTGTCTGAGGGTGAGTGTTCATGTGTGACTGGGCAGTGGTGGTTTCACACCCTTCCCCTTAAACCAAATCTGGGAATACAGCAATAACATTTCTGTGTTATTAGATTTAAAAGTTAAAGGGATGCTCTGGGTAAATTCAACTTGATCTCTATGGGCAGTATTTGTGGCATGCAGTCAGTTACCACAGAAATTATTTTGGTTTGTTGTTAATAATTTCAGTTTGTAAAAACAGCGTAGCAGCATAAAAAAACATAGCAGTGAATGATGAGGTATCATATACCAATCACAAATGCAGTATATGGAGTACCTCAAAGCTCAGTACTAGGACCATTGCTTTTCACGCTTTACATGTTACGCTTGGGAGATATCATCAGGAAACATGGTGTTAGCCTTCACTGTTATGCTGATGATACTCAGCTCTATATTTCTTTGCTGCCCGACAAAGCATACCAATTTGAAAAAAATAACGGAATGCATAGTTAATATAAAAAACTGGATGACTAGTAATTTCTTACTGTTAAATTCTGATAAAACAGGTGTTAATTATCGGACCAAAAACCTCCGCATGTAATAACTTAAAACACTGTCTAACACTTGATGGCTGCTCTGTCAATTCTTCGCCATCAGTTAGGAACCTAGGTGTGCTGTTTGATAGCAGTCTTTCCTTCGAAAGCCACGTTTCTAGCATTTGTAAAACTGCATTTTTCCATCTCAAAAATATATCTAAGTTACAACCTATTCTCTCAGTTTTTGTCTCAAAGACTTGTTAGGCTGCTTTAATTAGGTCAACCGAACCAGGAACACTTCCCATAACACCGAATGCACTTGTTACATCATAAGAAGAATGGCATCTACGCTAATATTAGTTTGTTTCATTCTCATTCCAAGGTCACCGTAGCCACCCAGATCCAGTCTGTATCCAGATCAAATGGTGTATCAGCACCTAGACACGGCCTCTACAACCCTGAATGTTAGTGGAGACCATGACAACTAGATGAGCACCAGAGACTGATCCCCAGCAAAGATCTTGGCACCTAGACGGCCATCACCACAAGACCACAGGAAACAGATGAGTCCTCTGCACAATCTGACTTTGTTGCAGCCTGGAATTAAACTGCTGGTTTCGTCTGGCCAGAGGAGAACGATGGAGTTTTTGTTCCTTCAACACACTATTTTCCTGTTTAATACTGTAAAGGTGCTTTGACACAATCTGTATTGTAAAAAGCGCTATATAAATAATCGTGACTTGACTTGACAAGACATACAACACAAAATGTTTTGGCAGAAATCCACTTACAATGAATTTCTAAGGGGTAATGTGGTTATGTGTGTCTCATTGACCTCTTTTACAACTGTTTTTAAAACACACCAGTAAATTGTTTCTTTTTTCACACTGATGCATGAGTTAAAATATTTTCTGTGGTATTTGTATTTAACTTGTAACATTTAAATTTAAATTTATAGATTGTTCACAGTGTCATGTCAATAGATAAAGGAAGAGAGAGACAGACAAACATAATGATAGATAGATACAGGATAGATAGAATAGATACAGGAAGATAGACAGACAGGAAGATAGGACACAGAGTGATAGAGAGTTAGGTAGATAGACAGGTAGATCGAATGATTCCTAGATAGACTGATAGACAGGAGGATATAGGAACCTAGGTATAAGAATGACAGACAGACAGGTTGGTTGACAGAAGGATGATGGATAAATAATGATAAATATAACAACCGAGAGATAGACTAAATGATTGATAGATGGTGAATAGATACAGCCAGTATGGAGAGAAGGATATAGGAATGATAGACAGATAGATAGATAGATAGATAGATAGATAGATAGATAGATAGATAGATAGATAGATAGATAGATAGATAGATAGACAACTAGATAGAACAACAGATAAGTAGGATGTGGAATGATAGACATTAAATAGAAAGGTAAAACAAAAGATAGACACAGACAGACAGACAGTTGAAATGGCTCTGGTGTGTGTTTGTAATGGAACTGTAATGGGTCTCTCCCACGCAAGGCTCTTTCAGTGCAGCTTCAGACTGTTTGCTTTGACTCTGGACTGAATGCACAGGAGCCGTGTCTGTTTATTAGAACTCTGTGATATGATAGGCTGCTTCCAGTGACACACCTCCTGTAATGCACAGCATTTGTTTGTACTGTCTAGTGCTCTATCCTAGCTTGTCCTCACCTATATATCACCATTAGGAAACTCCGATCACAGACAGATGCATTTGTCATTCACCACCTACAAATTATGTCACAGATTTGCTCTCACATGCATAGATACAACCTCAATATTTCAACAAGTAATGCCCCCTTGCGCATATCGGTCAGCATGGGCCCGCTGATAGCCTCTGCATGTAGCTTAACCAGCAGAGGGTGACATTTTTCAAGTTCCTTTTAGATGTTTCCCGGGGCAACCTCCTCCATATTCCTGGATGGGCCCTCCCCACAGAGGCCTAACCTCGCCTAATCCTCCTCCCCCAGTTTCCGTGGCGACGGCTCAGACGAGCAGGTGACGCATTGACAGGGAGCAGATGGTTCCCCGTGGAGGTAAGCATGGCTAAACAATAACTCCATACTCAACATAGAGCCCTTCTTTCTAAACTCTAGTCTCTCTCCTAAACCACACACACACACACACACACACACATACACACGCACACATAAACACACACAAGCCCATTTGAACTCTCACATAGAGACTTCCCCAAAACATACACATAGCCCCCCTCCGCCATATTCACCCAGCTGAAGCCCTCTCCATTCCTTTATAGCAAACACACACACACACACACACACACACACACACACACACACACACACACACACACACACACACACACACACCATCACACTACCCTAATCACAAAAACATGATCATACTCACACACAACACTAATGCGCTACCCTTTCATCACATGCACACTAAAGAAATGCCGGCCTGCTTTCTCCGTGGCACATGCATATGACGTGGGATGTAGAACGCGGGTGCCATATAGAAGGATTATTATTTAGCAGAGATACTGATTTTGGTTCTGGGTAAATAAATATGGAGAACATGGAGTTTGGCAGGTTTTAATGGAGATATTTGGTAGAGTTGTGTAAAAAAGACAAGGAAGCACAAAGAGGATATTCATTTTAGGCTGTTTGCCAAAATTCTCCATCCTTCATTTTTTGTCTCTCCCTTTATTTTATTCTCTCTTAATTGTTCTCTGTAGGTCTTACTCTTTTTTTTTCTTTTCTTTTTTTTCAGTAGGAATTACTGTTCCATAATAATAATAATGAGGTTCAGTAATGTTAATAAATTAACTGTAATAAAAATAACATATAACAAGATAATAATATAGTTTAATTTTAATTCAATTTATATAAATAAATATGTATAATTAAAAAAATAAATTTATATTATTATATTTTAATATTATACATACTTTAAAAATAGACTAAATATATTGAAATAAAAGAGAATGATATAATTTTTTTTAAATTTTCATTAATATTTGTTTCATTGATTCATTTTGTTAATGTTTGATTCATTTCCAGAAGTCAATTTCAGACTAATATTCTTATTTCTTAAGGAAAGAAGGAAGGCAAAGCAATAACATATATATTATCCTATTATGATTATTTATAATATGGCTGCTGTCTTTTTGAAATGAAACTTTATATTCAGAAGTGATGTTTTTAAATTAATCTTGAGTTGAATGATTAAAGGAATCACTCATAATACTCACTTTTTGCCACCTGCTGGTATAATGATGTAACCTACAGAAAGAGTCACCAAATAAATAAGTGAACAAATATTTTGGTGAACTGATTCAAAAGATTTAAGCCTTTCATAACTTTAATCATCTCTACCAGCTCTTAAGGCATTTCTACTGTTGTTATTGTTAACTAAAGCTAAAACTATTAAAAATTTATATTTTTTAAGCTGAAATATAAATATTTGACAAAATGCTAAAACAAACCTAAAACTCAAAAATAAATCTAAATATTAAAATTGAAATTGAGTTAATAAAACATGTCTGGGCATGTTAGGCCCTGCCGTGAAGAATCAATTCTTTTTGGGAACGACTCTCAGGCCTAATTAACAAGATATAATAACAGTTTTCTTTTCTTGTGTTGAAGCCAAACAACTTGTTTGTAGTTATCTACTAGTAATCTAGGAGTTACCTTCTTTTAGTGCAGTGCATAATGTGCATTACCTCAGGTCAATCATGCATTTGGTCGGGGGGCTGGGAAGTGTTGTATATGTGTATGTGAGTGTGTACAGCGGGGTTGGGAGGGATTATTATGGAGATCAGCTAATGCATGTTGAACATTGCATTCTGGATTTAAATGACTAGTGTGGAAAGCACAGCACAATGCACAACCTCTAACTTTTTTTCTACTTTCTCTCTCCTCTTTCAAAGCCACACTTTCTCCCAAAGCACCTGGAGATCACAAAAAAAGGAGGATGAGGCCCCCCTTCCCAACCCCTCCCAATTTGCACACATCAACCAACTCCACACTGCGTCTACCTATCAATACAGTGAGTGTGGACTGCGGGAGGCTGTTCGGGGTGGGCTACGCTGAGCCTGAGGCTTTGCCATACAGCCTCACAGCCAGGAGCCATTGAAGTGCTCTGCCTCCATAATGGAGTCACTAATAGGTGCCCATTCAGCAAGGAAAGTGTTTTCTGGAAAAAAGAAGGGGAGCGAGGGAGCGAGAGAGAGAAAAGAAAGTTTTAGGGGAAGCGGCAATCACTATGTACGCTGCCTTGAGTATGTAAAATTTATTCAGGCCTCCTCCCACAAAAGCCCCATCCCACATTTTTTTTCTACTTCTTTTGACTGTTTAGGAGAGTAAGGGGGAAAAAAGAGGAGAATAACAAATCACTACTGAAAGGGCTTTATAGAGAGTTTGGAGTTCTCTTTTCTTCTATACTTGTAGATGGGGTGAATAGCCTGTCCAGGAGTGAGTACGGGCCCAAGTCCAGATATTGTTTGGATGTTCGCAGTTTCTCGGCTCTGCGAGCTCCCTCAATTAGCTGCGCCTCTCACTCATACATGTGCTCATATGTGTAAACAGCAAATGTCTTTTTTAGGTGTTTAATGCATACATTTTAGTATCTTTTGTCATTGTTAACAGGATATATATATATATATATATATATATATTTTTTTTTTTTTTTTCATGTAGCATGTGCATTAATAGCGACTTCATTTACATTCATTTACATTCTCAAAGACAGTTGTACTCCAGTTGTTTTCATTCAGTTTCTAGATCGTTAAAGGGATCATTCAAATTCTGTCATGATTCACTCATCCTCATGTCGTTCCAGCCTCATATGAGTTTTTTTTTCTCCTGTGGAACATGAAAGAATATATTTTGAGAAATGTCTCAGTGTTTTTGTACATAAGATACAACCAAAATGGTTTAGTTACCAACATTCTTACAAAACACATTCTTTTGTGCTCTGCAGAATAAAGTCATACTGGTTTAGAATGACATGAGGGTGAGTAAAAGATGACAGAATTTAAATTTTTGGGGAACTGTTATTTTAACGTAATATTTCTAGTTCAGCTAAGGATAAACTGGATTTTGAAAGTTGCAGTTTAAGTGTAAATGTAGGCTTTTGCCTAATTTTTTCCCACTTTAGACTTCTAGCGAGAAATTAGTATTTCAGTTATTTCATATTAGCCTGATTATCACCATAGCTCTCTCTGTTTAGTTGTAGATCATTAGATTGTAATGCTACCTGAGAAGAATCCTGCCTGAAATCAGTTTCAGTAAGTACCTTCGTGTACAAACACTGCCTGAGAAGTCATTCGTTTTTTGGGCAGAGGCAACAAGTCAACTTCCTAATCTTTCAGAATATTTCCAAATCGTTTTTGTGTGAATAAAACTACATTTTCTTTCAAGTTATGCCTAAACCAACTATAAAAATAAGAAGAATAACAGTTTTAACAGAATAATTAATGGAAGTAAATTATAAACTTCACATTTCTGCTTTTAAAAATTTTAAAATATTTTGTTTTATTATTACAATATTCTAAGGGCCTCATCGTAAACTCTTTTTTTTTTTTTTGAAAGAAAACAAGTGATGAATCTTTTTTTTTTCCCATAAACAAGATGTTATTGACCCTTGAATATTCCTATGATGCCGCATTATGGCCTTAGAGACCAGAGGTCAAGATATATGTCACAGTTATTTTTCCCAAGCAACATCACTCAGTAGGGTAGAAGTAGCTCCACTGATATAGTGTCGCAAAGACCATATTGTGAAGAGGTAACATTAAAGCAGAGATGCAGGGAGGCCTTATTGTAGTGCATGTGTCTGTTCTGGTTTGACAGATTGATGGAATGGGTGTATAATGGCCCAGTGTGGGCTCTCAGGCTGAGATGAAGTTTAGGACTAGAGTGAATCAGTCCCACAGGGGTTCGGTTGTCCTGCTGAGATGGGATAAGCCCAGAACACCAGCTTTTGTCCAGTTGCTTTTAAGCTAACAATACCTGGTAGAATGGCTAGATCTTATTCACTAAAGACATTTACTTAAGGTTTCATATGATTCTAAGACACGTATTTCAAAGTCTTACATGCACATTCCAGGACTAGTAAATTTTGGTTCAAAGCTTGATAACATTTAGTACTTAGCATTCTTTTTCCTATTTTTGCTTATAAAGTTAGGTTATGTATCTGCAAACAAAGGGCAACAACTATATCACTCTGAGCCATTAAATAGCTAAACATGGCTTTTCTTTAGGAAACATTTCTCTGACAAAGCATTTTTCTGTGTGTGCCTTGGCAACTGGCTTTGTTGCATCTGGATTACCCAGAATGCCTTGCAACAATCTCCGTCGTGCATAATAGAAAGATCTTAAAACAGGATCATACACTCTAAGATATATATATATATATATATATATATATATATATATGGATCTTAATTTATTCAAAAACACATTAACAATACAATCCTACATTCAGTCAAATAATAAACACCTCTTCAATTATTTAGCATGTTTTTAATACCTGAAAACAATTTTGATTTTGGGGGGATAAAAAATACCATGAAATAATTTTGTGGTTCAAGGAATATATATTTGTTTTTACTTGATTGTTATGCCACATGACTTTTGAGAGTCAGTAAATATACTGTAAATATAATGTACATTTTTAAGGGTATAAAAGGAATGGTAACACTTTAGTAGAGGGACCAATTCTCACCATTATCTAGTTTCTTATTAATATGCCTATTAATAACACATTGGCCTTCTATTAGTACTTATAAAGCACATATTCTGCATGACCATGTTCATCCCTAATCCTACCCAATACCTAAACTTAAAATAAAGTGTAACCCAGCTACCTTACTATTAATAAACAGTAAATTGGGAGTTTATTGAGGCAAAAGTCATAGTTAATTGTTTGTTAATAGCAAGAATTGGACCTTAAAATAAAGTGTGACCAAAGAAACCAACATGAATCCAAACAGTACATTTCTAAGAACTTGGCTTTAAACTAGATTTTTATTTTTTTAAAAAATATTTTTCTATTTATTTATCATGGACATATCATACATCATTGACCCTCATTCTGATTGTTTTCCTGTTGATACTCTCTATTTCTTGTACCCAACCAAAACCAGAAAAGTTTGTATGTCCGTTGATGTTTCTAGTAGTCACCAGGGGAACAAGCTCACATTAGTCGTTTGGTTAATATTTTTCCTGAATATTTGGCCCCAGCTGAAGAGCGAACGAGCATAAGACAACTTCAATCCTTGAAATCCTCTCACACTAATGAGATATGATTAAAACGGCAGATAGACAGCAGTCCCACTGACATGCACAAGGGGAAACACACACTCGCACACATTCCCACTAATGAGCTTTGATTTGTGGTACTGATAGTGTGTGTGGTTTCCTTAAAACGACTCTATAAATCCTCAGTAATGTAATTAAGCACGACGGCAGATTTATGCATGTAGCATGACAGAACCTGATCCTTGCCTATTCTTTCCACGCTCTGAAAAGCCCTTTGTCTACCACTGCCATCCACTGTTTTGGGCTTGTGTGTGTACATTTCTTAATTTTCGATAAAGATGACTCACCTGACTGGTTTAGTATAATCATTAACAGAAGCAGAGAGTTCTCGAGCGTTTTATTCCAGAGAGCAAGACCAAATCGGGTGGATTATGAGAACAACAGAAACCTAGACAACTCACTCCGTCCAAATAACCACCAAAAACTTGAAGTTTCAGAGTAAAAAGGTTGTGTTACAGAAAACCTAGCATGTTTACTACTGAAGATGGACCTAAAAGGCACATTTACAGCTGGAAACCTCATTCTGTTGGAGGCACTCAACCTCGTTTCGGTCACCCTGGGAGATGTGTCAACAGCAAGGCCTGGCATCTGAGCTCCAGACCCCAGCGCTGGAGAAATACGGTGAGTCTCCGCCACACCAGGGTTCTTCAAAACCCTTTAGCATGGATAACATTAAGCTCGGCCTGTCGGTGGATCTCTGATCTCTGCTTTAGAAATGAAAAAGCACTTCAAATCGACCCCATGTTGAGAGGATGAGGAAGCAGGGACAAGAGAGAAGGCGACAGCAGGCCTGAAATCAGAGCATCTGCCCAGGTTTTCGTAATGAATGTTAAGCAGTTTAGCTGCTGGGGTGCGGCTGTGCCAGAGGTCAGTGACGGGCATGGCAAACTTCAGCTTTATGCCCCCCCACCCCCCCCGGAGAGCCTTCGAAATCGGGCAAGGTGCTAACTCCTGCTCCTCCTATTGTGGTGGTACCACTAACCATATTGATCTCTGATGCTAGCAGATTAGGGCATAAAGAAGGCTCTGTTCAAGCAGTGGGGGTCCTTTTCTGATTCTCCGGTCTCCTTTCGGGGTCACAGAATCTGTGGAGCCCCTCTGACCCTCTGAGTCAACACGTACACACACCATTGGCTCTGCAAAGGTGGCGAGGATGGACACTATTAAGCCAGATTGGTTGGACGGTTACATTCATGGCTCATCATAGCTGACCCGGCGAGCTGCAGTGGGCCGTTGGTTTTGTGCAAGTGTTTTACACCGGTCTCCTCCATGCTGGGGATCAAGGCCTGCCTCTTTTGTAGACTATTAATAGGGTTGCAGTTTGGAGACCTCATTGTTTTGGGGGAAAAAAGATTTCCTCATGTGTTCGCGGTGCTTTTATGGTTTGATTGATGTTCTGTGTTGTAAGGTTGTGTGTGGATGATGTTAGGGTGTGTGTTTGTTGTGTATTAGCTTGGTAATTCTCTTGTTGCGGACGTCTGGGTAATGTGGTTTGTCAGAGATTGCTCTATAAGCCTAGACAGTGATCTGCTTATATTAACTCAATTGAAACTGAAAAGTTTATCTGTCTATGCTGGATGACTATCAGTCATCAATCAGGAATATTTTGTTCCTAAAGGAGGCGCGGTTCCTAAATATTGAGTTCTTAAAGGCTTAGTTCACATAATTTAAATTCTGTCATTAATTGCTCACCCTCATGTTGTTCAAAACCCATAAGATGGGTTTCAAACCCCTGTTCTTCTTTGAAGCCCACAAAATGAAAAATGATTTTTAATTAAACCTGAGAGTTTTCTGTCAAATACATGTGAAAGTCCCACAACGACAAGTTGACGCTTCAAAAATTTCATAAAGACTGTGTAAAAGTAATCCATTTGTGTTTTGAAGATAAGTGAGAAGTCTTATAGGTTTGGAACGACATAAAGGTGAATAATTAATGACAGAAATTTAATTTTAGGGTGAAATGTCCCTTTAAGGAAAGGATTGAGGAAAGATCAGTAGCAAAAGCTACACAACTCTTTTTTGTCACTCTTTATTTTAAGGTTCAATTCTCACTATTAACTAACTATTAACTAGTAAGGTGGTTGTTAAGTTTAGGTATTCAGTAGGATTAGGGATGTAGAATATGGTCATGCAGAATTTGCGCTTTATAAGTACTAATAAACAGCTAATATGCTAGTAATATGCATGCTAACAAGCAACTAGTTAATAGTGAGAATTGGTCCCTATACTAAAGTGCTACCCAATTTTCCTTTTTAGGGCTGTCTAAAAATATTGATTTATGATTAATCACAATCTTCACTTCAACATTCCTGATAACAATTCTTAAAATCTGAAGATCAACCTTTTATTCTATTTTCAGTGACCGTGTGACAGTGTATTTGTACAGCATTTCCCGTCCTGCACGTCACTGTTAATTCACTTAACATTTTGTGTCTCTCAGCATTTATTGTGTCCAGAGGAGGACAATTGAGATTTGTTAAAAAGATAAAAGTGTGCTTGTGTGTTTGTACATATCAGCCCATGAAATATGGCCAATACAGAGTGATCATCTGGTCCCTGACTCATCGCTTCAATGATCGTCCATAAACATTGATTAAATCTTATGTAGGTCTTATATAAGAGAGTTTGCAATAATTGAAAAATATGCAAGAAGTTTCCTTAAGAAATGGACAGATGGCCCACAAGCCAAGAGAGAAAGAGACGGTGAGGGAGGAGAAGAAAGAACCACTTTGCTTATTAGTACATCAAGTAATTTGATCTTCCTTCTTCCACCTACTTATTTTTGACAAGCTTCACATTTCCTGTGTCTCTAAACCAGTCGAGGAGCATTTCCTGTCTGGCCTCAGTCTGTGTGATGCAATAGTAAACAGTCTCCCTGACAGGAAAAGCCCAAAGGACAGGGGCTCTGGTGCGCCCCTGAGACGCTGAGGCAATGGAAAGCCCATCTGCCTGGAATTGGCCTAATCTCATCTGGTGAATTGGACGATGGAATACAGAAAACACCAATCATGCCTGTCCAGTTTCATTACGGATCTCAATGATGAGAAGTTCAGAGAGGAGAGCAGAATGGTGTGGGCTGACTAGACTCAGTACAGACCCGCTTATGTTTGCTCGAGAACCCCGATTGAAATAAGACCGTCACCCTGTGACCTCTAAGGCAGGGTGTTGGATTACGACATGAATATGACATCTAATCAAGGCCGCTGTTCACCCAAAGCTGCCCTCCTGATGTTTAAACGCAGCCTGTGGTGTTGTGACTTTTAATGAGTCTTAGGGTCTCATGAGGTCTGCTGGTCTTGTCCGTCCATTTGCCAATCTGTGAAGACTGAATATTACTGTCCTCATTCACAAAAACACAAGCACTATTTTCTTCTGGTCTCTAGTGTCTAATCTCTGTGTTCTGCTGCCTCAGGGTCACCCATATGAATCCAAACATACTTGAATTCACGTTCAAGTAGTAATTAAGGTGAAGACAGGTTATTGTGTACTAAGATGCCCAATTTAGCTACAGGATTTGGTCATTGTGCATAGTCCAGCAGTCATTTAGGTGAAGAGCATAATAAGACAAGCAGAAATTGCAGGGCATTTTATCTGTAAGAGTAGTTTGTTAAGAATATTGTCTGCAGTTACATTCAGAGGCAGGTAGAGAAGTCATTTTTAACTCTGTGGCACCGGTGATTCCCAGCTCTGTTCCCTTAGGTTAAATTAGCTATTCAAAATGCTAAATGCTTTAAAGATGGTAAAACCAATAAATGGAAGTGTAAAAATACATCTGCAAATTCAGTAATTTGATTACCCAGTGTGTTAAAGAAGCTGTCACAAACTGCATGCAACAGACCCTAATCATTTGAAACTGAAATGTAATATTGATATATAATGCCCTATATCAAGAGTGATATTGTCATATATGTTATCTATAAGGCGCTAAATAATTTTCATATACATTCTCTAGTTAGATGAAGTTTATAATATATATAAAATCCCCACAGTAAAATGTGAATACTTTATGTATGTATGTTAATATCTACATGGTATTATGGAGCAACCATGTAAACAATATACATATATATATATATATATATATATATATATATATTTACTTATATAATATCAACTTTTTTAAAGATGGATAAACGTGTATATGATATATAAGTTCAAACAAGTATCACATACATAAACATACAAAGTTGTATGTGCTAGATATATATGTTAATATATGAAATTGTTCCATTTTCTGATTTGGTTTCATAAATGTTTTAAGCTCATATGACAATATATTTCATATATGGAAATTTAGGCTAATATATGTAGTCCTACATATATTACATTTGTACACGGGAAGAAATAAATGCACAGATTTCTTCGTTATTCATAATTATGTGCATCATTTGAGCAAAGTGAATTATGTGTTTTCTAGAATATTTGGAACATATATATAAATATGTGCTTTACTGCACCTTGATTCATGATGATTATTTGTTCATAATATACAGTAGTTTATCCCAATAATAAACAGTTTTTAATTTTCTGACCCTGCTTTAGTATGCTACTTTTTCCACTGTACAAGAATTTTATAATATGTCACGACATATTATTATACTAACAATTTATACTCAACATTTCATTTACTGTCTATTTTATTATATTTTTTTGAATCAATAATAAATGATAATTTAATAATAATAATCAAACTGTTGTTGAACAAATATGTGCATCTCTACTAATAATGCGTGTCCTAAACCTGTAACGTGTCTGTTTCCGTTTAGTTCCTGTTTGCCCTTATTTGTGTAAATGATGGTCGCTCCGCTTAGATTGTGCTTTTATTTACTTTTTTACTTATTCTTGCTTTCTCCTTTTACACACACTACGTCTGCACTGATCACCTACGACATAGGTAGACTTCTGGACATTGGAAACCACTACACTAACCTGTTTCAGGTCACTTTAACACCGAATCCA
>JAFVLL020006542.1:0-35894 GCA_021397915.2 Tor tambroides
TTTCCTGAGATGTTGATTTATGACACACAATTTAAAAATTAGACATATTTAAATGATAATTACAAAATATTATCATATTTCCATAAGAGTGTCACAAAATTAATTTCAGACATATTTGAAGACCAAGGAGAGGGAGTGGTCATGGTGAAACATCCAGTCATTTGGTATCTCTGAAAAGCCCTGAATGTGTTCTGTACAGGACATCCAGACTTAAAACTGTGGCATGTATAGTCTCAGAGAAATTCACTAAAATATAATGTCCTCATATGAGGCCGCAGGGTCTTAAGAGATTAAGATACCAGCACAATAACACACTCAGCAAAATATCATCTAATTATCGTTGTCGATAAAATCCCAGAAAATACTGAGATATATTGTTTGTCAACATCGCACACCCCTAATATATTTATCGTTTTGTTTAGAAAAAAAATGTAAATAAATATGAGAAGTGCCCTTTTTTCCACTTTAGCCCCTGCCCCTCAAAATGTCTGTGCATGTCCCTGGAAAGATGTTTCCCAGCTGACAGTAATCCATTTTCACCTGTACAAGTGAAAGCTGAGCATCGGCAGCTAATGAGGTGCATTGGCGTGACGCCACCGCCCTTCTTCGACTGATTGGCTGAGGAGGAGCTGTCAATCAAGAACTAGTGGACCAATGATGACGCTTGAGCCCGCGCTGATTTACAAGAAACTCTAAGCGCAACATTTGGGAAAGCAAGCTCAGAATGAGGAAACAAGAGCGGAAGGAAAAACAGCATAGGCATACAAAAAATAAAAATATAAGCAGAAAATGTCTGAGAGCACAAAAAACCCCCCCCAAAAAAAACAAAGAAATATAACCAAGGAAAACATGATTTTGTGTGCAAGTTGGATAATTTTGCATTAATATTTCAGTTTTGTTTAATATAATTTTAAATGTGTTTAAAGTTTTGATTTATGCTTATTATTTTTTAAAATGCGTTATTACATTTTTGATTTACGCTTATTATCTTTCGATCCGTGACCATTGTTTGCTATTCTGAAAAAAATCTGCTTTAATTTTTTAAATTTTGTGCAATATATTTTTACTTGCCTTTTTAAATTTTGGTTACATGCTTATTATTGTTTTATCCGTGACCGCAATACTTTTGAAGGGAAAATGATCCCATACACCCTAGTGACAGAAACCTTTTTATTAAGTTACTGACAGATATTCTACATCAATTTACAGTAAATATGTCTAAAGAAATACCAGAGTGTGAGGAATTTGAACTCCTCAGTGGGTTCGTCGAGCGAGCAGATGAGGTTACTTTGACTTAGGGTCATAATAGACGTGCAGTGCACATCATCAGAATCTAAAAGGAACCAAGAGGGAAAAAAAAGAAGACATTTTTTTTCTAGTCACCACCGTCGCTTCACATGAATTTACCCCCAAAGGCGTATAACTCTTTATGATCATAATCATATATCACTACATACAATCTAACAGCATTTACTGTCATTATGCAGGAGTACTTGCCAGCGATTTAAGTAAAGACTAAACAACTGATAATTACCACTCCCATTGAAAACCTTTTTTTTTTTTTTAAGTGAAAATAATAGTATGATTATTTATGGATAATATGGATAAAAAAATGGATAATATGGATAAAATAATATGGATTCTCAGTTTATTATTTACAGTCTCAGTTCTCAGAATACTCACCACCATAATCTCCACTTTCTGACAGAACCAAAGGACAGGACACAACAAAGAGCATCCATAAAACACCCGCCATCTTTGATCCAGCAGTACAGGCATAGATCACTCACGTCTTCATTACTCACACGTTTACTGACAAGTGACAGCTCACAGTCAGTGTTGCCAGATTGGATGGACGATTTCCCGCCCAAAAGCTCACAAAAACCCGCCCAAAAACCGCCCAAAACTTTAACTGTCAAAATAATGTGATTATAATGTAAGTCAAGGTTGATAAGTGCTATGTTTAACTCCTTATAACGAAATAATAATGACAAAATAATATAAATATAATGCTAGATAAATTTCCCATGGATCAATCGGGGCATATACATTAAAGAGAATGATTAAAATATGCAAGCAGACACTGTCAAAACGGCAATCAAGAAATTAACCGATACCCTCGAAAAACATGCATCATTTTCAATATCAACAGTCAGAATCTAAATGTAAAAAAGTGCCCAATATAAGTGATCAGAATAAGCAACGTAATTATAGGTATTTCACACTCGTTCATGCACACACCATGACAGTCAAAACTGTCATTCTGTATAATAATCCGACAATTAAAAAATTAACAACAACAATAATGCTCTTACTTTTGTGTCGCTCATGCTTTGAGCTGGGGTGATAGAGGGGGAGGGGTTGGTGATGAGAGGGGTACCTCAGCCGATGAGGGCAGAGGGGCAGTGGCTCTAGCCACCGGGCCACCCCCCACGGCCCTGATTTTTACTGTAACTGACAGATTCCGGCCAAAAAAAACACGGGAGTGGGAGGGTTTGGGAGTCATTCTTCAGGGATTGGAACGGGACGGGATTTTCCCCCAGTTTTTTCGTGGGATTGGGACAAGATTTGTTTTTTTGTTTTTTTTGTTTTTTTTGTGGGAGTGGGACGGGAGAGGTTTGAAAATCCACTCCCGTGTCACCCTCTAGCAGTGTTGCCAGATTGGGCGAATTTCCCAATTGGGTGGTTTTGAATTTGATTGTGCGGGCAAATATTGGCTTGGGCGGGTGGACAAAATTTGGGCTGGTTTTTGGTCAGTTTTTGGCGGTTTTCAAAACATATAAAATGTATAGGCTAACTGGTTAACAAACAAGCCCAAGTGTGCATAGCTTCTGCATGCATCCAATCAGTCAGTCATCACAACGTTACTAAACACACAGGCACACTGCAAAGACGGACTGCTGATGTTGACGTCGCGGCCGCACTTTTAGCCAATCACTCAGCAGACAGACGTGATGATTCATGACCGATGGTTTTTAGCGCCATAACGGATCTGATTTTGAATTTATAACTGTAAGTGACCATAATGCCTATATATAAGTTCGATGGTAAAGAGAGGAGAGTGTTTTAACTCTCAAAACGTGAATTACACCTGTTGAGGGAGAGATGGCATGGCTATATGCAACTCCGAAATCAGAGCACAGTTAAATTATTTAATCAAAATCTATTTATATCTATATGATCCTGTCTTTTATCTTTTAAATGGTCCAGATTGGTATATCCTTTAAAGATGCTGGACTTTGTTAGTTTTGACTGTGCAAAATTCTATTATGTTCATCAATATGAACTTCACGAAAGACTTAGTTCTTTGTGAAATTATAGAGCGACACGAAAGTAAGAGCATTATTGTTGTTATATTTTTTTTTATTGTCGGATTATCATACTGACACAGTTTTGACTGTCATGGTGTGTGCATGAACGAGTATGAAATACCTATAATTACGTTTCTTATTCTGATCACTTATATTGGGCACTTTTTTGCATTTAAATTCTGACTGTTGAAATTGAAAATTATATGCATGTGTTTTTCGAGGGTATCGGTTAATTTCTTGATTGCCGTTTTGACAGTGTCTGCTTGCATTTTTTAATCATATTTTGTAGTTTTCTTTATTTGCCCCAATTTTATCCATGGGAAATTTATCTAGCATTATATTTATATTATTTTGTCGTATTATTTCGTTATAAGGAGTTAAAAATGACTCTTATCAAGCTTGATTTACATACTATCACATTATTTTGACTGTTAAAATTTTGGGCGGGTTTTTGTGAGCTTTTGGGCTGGAAATCGTCCATCCAATCTGGCAACACTGCCCTCTAGTCCCCTCGGACTTGTCTCTCAGACGCCAGCGCATTGAGATCAATGCATTTTGTACAGAGCGGAGGAAAGCTTGTTTTGAGGAAAACTCGCTAGTAGCTCGTTTTGTGCAGCAAAAACGTTTTGCTCGTGAGTTATTGATCCGGAAAAGTCGAATCTGTGAATATCTTGCAACTTTACCGAACTAAAGGCTGTTCTACGCGGGATACTTGCTTTAACACTAAACTGGCGGAAAACTATGGCCGATAATGTGCTGGAATCCGGTCCGCCTTCAGCTACAATGCCTAAATTGTCTTCCCCGGCTCTCTCGGTCTCCTCGAGCGATGGAAACGGTAAATTATTATGTTTCATGCGTTGCGGTGTGTGTTCGCCTGCATGTATGAAAAAAGACACTGGACGTGTGTTTCCAAGAGCTGCTGCTTCTTTTTCTTTTGATGTTTTATGGCGGTTGGCAAACCTTCCAAGAGCTTTCTTTTGTTGTATCTGTTTGTGCATCGTCCCCTGGTATTTAAATAACTTAGCAGGGATAGCAGGGTAATTTGCTCTGTGCTTTCATTTCAAGTTGATGAGGTGTTACATACTGTCTGTGCGTGGTCATCTGAGTGTTTTTCCGGGTGTGCGTTAAACAAACTTTTCGCTTTGTTCGTCGTAATGGGATGTCTAGAGCAGGTGTCAAAGGTTTATGAGGTAATGCATTTTGAGCTTGTCAGGAGAAGGAATACTCGACAGGAACATGTTAATCACGTACGTCGTTTTACTTACACACGGTTGAGAGTACTGGCATAAAGTTGGCTTGACGTTGGACGTTCGATATTCGCATATTTAGGGACCGTCTCTAAAGTTACATGCGATATTGGTATACATTTTTCTAACTTCAATAGCATATGAGCAGAATGACTTACAGTCATAAAAACAACTGTAAACTGTTCATCTAGGTGTCAACTATAATGCACACCTTTTACATTTTTGATATTTATTAAAATCTACTGTAAATCATATGTAAAAATTGCTATTTTTCACAACCGAATGGCCTTGAACGCAAATTTAAAGCTCAATAGCATTTGAGGAGAATGACTTACAGTCATAAAACAAACTGTAAACTGTTCATCTAGGTGTCAGCTATAATGCACACCTTTTACATTTTTGATATTTATTAAAATACAGTTTGTGTTATGACTGCAAGTCATTCTGCTGAAATGCTATTGAGCTTTAAATTTGCGTTTGAGCTTCTCCATTCAGTTGTGAAAAATAGCAATTTTTTACATATGATTTACAGTTTAATAAATATCAAAATGTAAAAAGTGTGCATTATAGCTGACACCTAGATGAACAGTTTACAGTTTGTTTTATGACTGCAAGTCATTCTGCTGAAATGCTATTGAGCTTTAAATTTGCGTTTGAGGCCATTCAGTTGTGAAAAATAGCAATTTTTACATATGATTTACAATAGATTTTAATCAATAAAAAAAAAATGTAAAAGGTGTGCATTATAGCTGACACCTAGATGAACAGTTTACAGTTTATGACTGCAAGTCATTCTCCTCAAATGCTATTGAGCTTTAAATTTGCGTTTGAGGCCATTCAGTTGTGAAAAAATAGCAGTTTTTACATATGATTTACAGTAGATTTTAATAAATATCAAAAATGTAAAAGGTGTGCATTATAGCTGACACCTAGATGAACAGTTTACAGTTTGTTTTATGACTGCAAGTCATTCTGCTGAAATGCTATTGAGCTTTAAATTTGCGTTTGAGGCCATTCGGAAGTGAAAAAATAGCACTTTTTACATATGATTCACAGTAGATTTTAATAAATATCAAAAATGTAAAAGGTGTGCATTATAGCTGACACCTAGATGAACAGTTTACAGTTTGTTTTATGACAGCAAGTCATTCTGCTGAAATGCTATTGAGCTTTAAATTTGCGTTTGAGGCCATTCAGTTGTGAAAAAATAGCAATTTTTACATATGATTTACAGTAGATTTTAATAAATATAAAACAAATATGTAAAAGGTGTGCATTATAGCTGACACCTAGATGAACAGTGTACAGTTTGTTTTATGACTGCAAGTCATTCTCCTCAAATGCTATTGAGCTTTAAATTTGCGTTTGAGGCCATTCGGTAGTGAAAAATAGCAATTTTTACATATGATTTACAGTTTATTTTAATAAATATCAAAAATGTAAAAGGTGTGCATTATAGCTGACACCTAGATGAACAGTTTACAGTTTGTTTTATGACTGCAAGTCATTCTGCTGAAATGCTATTGAGCTTTAAATTTGCGTTTGAGGCCATTCGGTTGTAAAAAAATAGCAATTTTTACATATGATTTACAGTAGATTTTAATAAATATCAAAAATGTAAAAGGTGTGCATTATAGCTGACACCTAGATGAACAGTTTACAGTTTGTTTTATGACTGCAAGTCATTCTGCTGAAATGCTATTGAGCTTTAAATTTGCGTTTGAGGCCATTCGGTAGTGAAAAATTGCACTTTTTACATATGATTTACAGTTTGTTTTAATAAATATCAAAAATGTAAAAGGTGTGCATTATAGCTGACACCTAGATGAACAGTGTACAGTTTGTTTTATGACTGCAAGTCATTCTCCTCAAATGCTATTGAGCTTTAAATTTGCGTTTGAGGCCATTCAGTTGTGAAAAAAATAGTAATTTTTACATATGATTTACAGTAGATTTTAATGAATATCAAAAATGTAAAAGGTGTGCATTATAGTTGACACCTAGATGAACCGTTTACAGTTTGTTTTATGACTGTAAGTCATTCTCCTCAAATGCTATTGAGGTTTAAATTTGCGTTTGAGGCCATTCAGTTGTGAAAAAAATAGTAATTTTTACATATGATTTAAAGTAGATTTTAATAAATATCAAAAATGTAAAAGGTGTGCATTATAGTTGACACCTAGATGAACAGTTTACAGTTTGTTTTATGACCATAAGTCATTCTCCTCAAATGCTATTGAGGTTTAAATTTGCATTTGAGGCCATTCGGTTGTGAAAAATAGCAATTTTTACATATGATTTACAGTTTGTTTTAATAAATATCAAAAATGTAAAAGGTGTGCATTATAGCTGACACCTAGATGAACAGTTTACAGTTTGTTTTATGACTGCAAGTCATTCTGCTGAAATGCTATTGAGGTTTAAATTTGCGTTTGAGGCCATTCAGTTGTGAAAAAAATAGTAATTTTTACATATGATTTAGGAGAATGACTTAGTCATAAAACAAACTGTAAACTGTTCATCTAGGTGTCAGCTATAATGCACACCTTTTACATTTTTGATATTTATTAAAATACAGTTTGTGTTATGACTGCAAGTCATTCTGCTGAAATGCTATTGAGCTTTAAATTTGCGTTTGAGCCCATTCAGTTGTGAAAAATAGCAATTTTTACATATGATTTACAGTTTAATAAATATCAAAAATGTAAAAAGTGTGCATTATAGCTGACATCTAGATGAACAGTTTACAGTTTGTTTTCTGACTGCAAGCCATTCTGCTGAAATGCTATTGAGCTTTAAATTTGCGTTTGAAGCCATTCAGTTGTGAAAAAATAGCAATTTTTACATATGATTTACAGTAGATTTTAATAAATAAGAAAAAATGTAAAAGGTGTGCATTATAGTTGACATCTAGATGAACAGTTTACAGTTTATGACTGCAAGTCATTCTCCTCAAATGCTATTGAGCTTTAAATTTGCGTTTGAGGCCATTCAGTTGTGAAAAAATAGCAATTTTTACATATGATTTACAGTAGATTTTAATAAATATCAAAAATGTAAAAGGTGTGCATTATAGCTGACACCTAGATGAACAGTTTACAGTTTGTTTTATGACTGTAAGTCATTCTGCTGAAATGCTATTGAGCTTTAAATTTGCGTTTGAGGCCATTCGGTTGTGAAGAAATAGCACGTTTTACATATGATTTACAGTAGATTTTAATAAATATCAAAAATGTAAAAGGTGTGCATTATAGCTGACACCTAGATGAACAGTTTACAGTTTGTTTTATGACTGCAAGTCATTCTGCTGAAATGCTATTGAGCTTTACATTTGTGTTTGAGCCCATTCGGTTGTGAAAAAATAGCAATTTTTACATATGATTTACAGTAGATTTTAATAAATAAAAAAAAATGTAAAAGGTGTGCATTATAGTTGACACCTAGATGAACAGTGTACAGTTTGTTTTATGACTGTAAGTCATTCTGCTGAAATGCTATTGAGCTTTAAATTTGCGTTTGAGGCCATTCATTTGTGAAAAAATAGCAATTTTTACATATGATTTACAGTAGATTTTAATAAATATCAAAAATGTAAAAGGTGTGCATTATAGCTGACACCTAGATGAACAGTTTACAGTTTGTTTTATGACTGTAAGTCATTCTCCTCAAATGCTATTGAGCTTTAAATTATGGCATATTTTGCATTTGAGCCCATTCGGAAGTGAAAAAATAGCACTTTTTACATATGATTCACAGTACATTTTAATAAATATCAAAAATGTAAAAGGTGTGCATTATATTTGACACCTAGATGAACAGTTTACAGTTTGTTTTATGACTGTAAGTCATTCTGCTGAAATGCTATTGAGCTTTAAATTTGCGTTTGAGGCCATTCGGTTGTGAAAAAATAGCAATTTTTACATATGATTTACAGTAGATTTTAATAAATATCAAAAATGTAAAAGGTGTGCATTATAGCTGACACCTAGATGAACAGTTTACAGTTTGTTTTATGACTGTAAGTCATTCTGCTGAAATGCTATTGAGCTTTAAATTTGCATTTGAGGCCATTCGGTAATGAAAAATAGCAATTTTGCATATGATTTACAGTAGATTTTATTAAATAAAAACAAAATGTAAAAGGTGTGCATTATAGTTGACACCTAGATGAACAGTTTACAGTTGTTTTTATGACTGTAAGTCATTCTGCTCATATGCTATTGAAGTTAGAAAAATGTATACCAATATCGCATGTAACTTTAGAGATGGTCCCTAAATATGCGAATATCGAACGTCCAACGTCAAGCCAACTTTATGCCAGTGTTGAACGTGAAGTTTAGATCCAGTGGCGGGGTGTATCGACGAAACATGCTACCTATCAGATTGTGCTACCAATAATATATTTGCATTGGTTTATGGGTAAGTTTAGGGTAGGGGTAAGTATGGACATTAAAAAAAGCCTCAAACCACATGAAGATGCTGGTAGCACAATCTGATAGGTAGCATTTTTCGCTATCGATTTGTGCTCCCTATCTTTTTAATGGGAGGTAGCACAATCTGAGCGGGTAGCACAAATCGTCAGAACAGCGGCGCTAGGGCGGGGCTAGACGGGGCTATAGCCCCATCAGAAACCAGTCACAACCCCTCCAAGCATTTCCAAATGATTTTCCTGTTTTTTAACTCTCGGTGTCACTCTCATTAACGTTGAAAAATTAACTTTAAAAACCTAAAAAAAAAAAAAAGTGCCTAATATGTGGCCTATAAACAGGTGCTATTATTGGGGGAGGGGTCAAGCAACTCAAGTAAGCAACGCGCAAACTTTGTGCAAGATGGTGAACGTCAATTCACTATAGAGAAAATGAAAGTAAAAAACTGACGGCTAACGCTGCTAACGGCGCATATTCTCTCTGAGACAACGACAGACGAATCCTCTCTAACATATGCTGATAACGGTATATAACTGTTTTAAATTATTCCCTTAATATTTCTCTTGTGGCTCGTATGGGCTCGGTGCACCAGATGGCGCCGGTGAGCTTCGGCGACTCGAGTGTGTGCATATTTACTTCCAATCTTGCGACGTTCGCGTTTACTGTAAGGAGAAACTTTATACGAAACTTGGTTAGATGGAAATAATGAATGTTTTTCAGATTAAAAAGCGTATAGTGGTATATCAAAGACAAGAGAAAACATCCTCGCTACATTATTGCGTATCTCTGTGTGGAAATTCATCAAGATAAAACGCAGAGATTTATTTCTTCTGTTGATGAGGCTCAACATCAGCGATATAAACCCATAAACCTGGCATAAGGTGGTTATTTTAATATTCAGAATATTGAAGTCAATGTAAAAATGTTTTTTAATTTTTAGAAATATTCTATAGATGGGAAAAAAGTACATGCCAAAAATGTATCATAAAATTGGCTAAATGCTGTGACTTTTCTCATTTGCGTCTCTTGAAAATTTACATGCAATTTAAAAATTCTCCTTTAAATATAAAATTAAATAAAAACTCTCACGTATCCACAAAAAGGGTTGTGTGTAGACTTTAAAACAGATAAAAGTGTGAAAAATACTTCTGTAAATCAGCCAAGCATGTTTTGGTTGTTGGTCTATGACCGTAATCTCAAATTCAAATCCAAATATTGTCTGGTTAATTGCTTGGCTGATATATCGATCTAATGTGAAGACTGCATTTAAAAATTTGCTTGCTTCATATTTAGAGTATGTTGCATTTATTAATCATTGGTGTGTTGCTGCTATCAGAATCTGCCATTATGTAGGAAAAGGCCCCCATTTTGTCCCACCACTTGTCCATTGTTATGCCATGCCATGTGTTTTTATTAATATGAACCATTAGGACATGCACACTGGCTCTACTGCATACTGTTCTCCAGTGAGCCGATAATCTCAGTCTTTCTCCCATCACGGGAGCTGCAATAAACTGTTGCATGAGATTCATTCAGTTGCGCTTTGGTCAGTTTGTCTAGATTTCTTTTTGTAGACTGACGGATCAACCCATGTATTGTCCAGGCCAACTATCCTGGTGTATTGAAATTACAGATGTGTTGTCCACTTTGTCTACTTTATCTCATCAGATTAAATTCTGTCTAAGAACAAATTTCTAAGAACAAACGTTTGCTGTGGCTTTGCTGGACACGTCTCATTTTTTGGGCATGTGATATAATTATTCTCTGATGTATCTCATTATGAGTGATTTTTCTGTGAGCAACAACCTTATTAAAGTCTCTTTTTCCCCTTTCTTTCAGTTTTTATCTCCCTATTTGACCTGGAGAATGACCTTCCGGACGAGCTCATTAGCTTCTCCGACCAGGGCCTTCCTAACGGAAAGGTAACGTGAACAAATCAGAGTGTCAATATAATAATTCTGTGTGCAACCAATAAACTGCTTACAAAATGTATTTGCTTCAAGCTTTAAGGTTAACTTCAATCTGTGTTTTATATCTCATTATACATCTATGAACTGGTGTGTCTTTGAGTGAAAGAGCTATTTAATTTGGGGTCAGTAAGATTTTTTTTTTTTTATAGAAATTGTTTTTTTTATTCATCGAGGATGAAATTGAACACTCTAAAAAATCCTGGGTTATTTCTTTAACCCAAATTCTGGGTTGAGCCTTTCGGTTGACCCAAATGCTGGGTCATTTTTGGGGGGTTATTTTTTCAGTGTTTTGGTAGTTTTTGTGTTACCTAGCCCCTGGGTCAAATGTAATAACCCAGTGTTTGGGTTGTTTTGCAGCTCCTGTGTGAGACATAACAACCCAATGTTTGGGTAGTTTTTGTTTTACTCAGATCCTGGGTCAGACATAACCCAGCGGTTGAGTTATTTATCGCGGGGATTTTGCGTCTTCTCTTCACGAGAGAGTTCTAAGCGCCATCGAATTGATGCATTCTTCGATAAAATACAGGTTTGTGTACATTTTATTTTGTCTATAAAATTGTTACTGTGCTATATATTGTTAAATTTTATGCAGAACAACATACAGGCGTGCGATGTGAATCACCTGTGTGTCGCAGTCTTTTCGCGTGACGTAAAAGCCTGGTGCTTTGCATAAAATAAATGATTTTATTCATAAATATTCATAAAGATAAAGAATATAATACTTTAAAACTTCCTCAGAGCTGTTTACTGTTTGTTTTGGGGCAGGTTATGGAGGCAGTCGTGGTATATTTCGGATGCGAGTGAAACGCAGGGCGGCGGTCTCAGCCGTGAGCAGTTCCCCGCCGAACACGACTTCAGCTCAGGCACGAGAGCCAGCGCCGTTACGGTGGAAACAGAATAACAGAAACTGGTTGATTACACGTGAATTACTTCTGTTTAATGTTGAATTTTTCTTCTAATGTCTGTTAAACGATTTTAAATATAGGCAATATGTATAGCCTATTGAGAATGGTATAAACAATGCTGTAAATGATAAATAAAGGAAATAAAGGAAGTTATCATGCAAACCAGTGGTTGAGTGGAGTATTTTAGAAAAGTTTAGAGGATTTATGTTATTCTGTAAATATTATTTAATGTATGAAGTAAAAAATAAGCTAGTAATATTAATAATATAATTAGCTGGGTAAAATCAACCCATTATGCTGGGTTAAATAAATAACCCAATTTGCTGGGTAAAATTAACCCAATATGGGTTCTGTCCTATATTTACCCAGCCCTTGGGTTAATAACAACCCAAATTGGGTTGTTATTAACCCAGTGTTTTTTAGAATGAATGTAATATAATATTATAATATAATGTTAAATATATTTAAAAATAAAAATTAAAAATATATTTAAAATAAATGCTGTTCTTTTGAACTTTGTTCATGAATTGTGAAAAAAAGGATCATGTTTCCACAAAAATATTATGCAGCACAACTGTTTTCGACATTTGCAGTAAAGTGTTTCTTGAGCAGCAAATCAGCGTATTAGAATGATTTCTGTGGATCATGTGGCATTGAAGACTGAAGTAATGATGCTGAACATTCAGCTTTGCCGTCAGAGGAATATTTTACATTTTAAAAATATTAAAATAAAATTTAGCAACATTACTGTTTTCACTGTATATGTGATCAAATAAATGCAGCCTTGGTGAGCAAAAGAGACTCAAACGTATAAAACTGTATGTAATATATGTTTTATTTATTAGAGATGCTATTTATTTATTTATTTATTTATTTATTATAGATAGTTTTTATTATAGATATTCAGGTTCCCAATCTCAGTCTTCGCAAACCCCCGCTCTGCATATTTTGCATGTCTCTTCTAGTTAATACACCTGATTGAGATAACCAGCTCATCAGAAGTGAGCTACGTGCATGAACTGTGTTCCGATTGACATGCTCCCTACACAGTGTTCACTGCTCCCTACTCTCTGAGCAGGGGAAAATCGTTGAAGTTTTCTTCACTTGTACACAGTGACAATGTGCCTCTGTAAATAAATACTATTTAAATTAATGTCTCGCACACTTTAATGCACCTCCGTGAAGTTGGCCCACCCAAAATACTACCGGTACAAACCAGCACAAAGGAAGCACAAACAAACGAGACTATTGGGGTAAATTTGGAGCAAGTGGGGGGCTGAGTGACCTCAGAATGATCACTATTTATTTTCTAAAAAAAAAAGAACAAAGCAGCACAAACGAAAAGTTTTACGGCACAAACCAGCACAAACGGAACACAAACGATTGAGACTATTTTGCTGACGTTTTGCGTTGGGTGGGGGGCCAACTTCACGGAGGTCTTGACTTTAATGCCCTTTATATGGAACATATACGCTCGTTTCGAACTGGAATCATGGCAGAATATCCGGTGATGTCCACTTCGCAGGGCACTTACGGTCAAATAGAACAAACGTTGTATGTGATAAGAGATGCATACGAAATATGCAGAGCTGGGGAGCGTGAGGACTGGGATCGGGAAACGCTGCTTTAGAGAGAACCTATTATTAAGAAAGTATTAAAGGTCAAACAAATAGTTCAAAGGATTTATGACTTTAAAGGCCAAGTTGTCTAATTTTCTAACTTTTTAACCTGAAAAAAAAAGACTCATGTAGTGTATCGTTGGTTGCTTGATTTAAAAACTAAATTTGAAAAATTCTGGTTTTCATCGTCCGAATAGACACTAAACACTTAAGAACATTGCTTATGTTCTTGTGACAGCACTGTATTCCCCTCCTTTAAAAACACAACCCTTTGTTTTTTGTCTTGTAAGAGTGTTGATAGAAATCAGACATTGTCTTTTTTTGTTTTGCTGGGTTCTTCTAGATTTCAAGCTGCTGTTTTGAGGTTTATTTTGCAGAACTGATACCGAAGTGTCACTAACATTATATGTATGCTGTGAGTAAACAATGAGAACTTGAGTGTCAAACAGGCTGAATGATTGATTCTCATCTATTGATGTTCAAGGGTTACTCCACCCCGAAATGAAAATTTTGTCATTGATCACTTACCCCCATGTCGTTCCAAACCCGTAAAAACTTTGTTTGTCTTCAGAACACAATTTAAGATATTTTTGATGAAAACCGGGAGGCTTGTGACTGTCCCATTGACTGCCAAGTAAGCAACACTGTCTAGGCTCAGAAAAGTATGAATATGAATTTTATGAAGCGACGAGAATACTTTTTGTACACAAATAATAAAAAAAAAAATTAACGACTTTATTCAACAATTTGTCTCCTCTGCGTCACCGTAGCGCCATTTTGGAGAATATCCGCTGGACACAAACTGCGTATGCTGTTCTGTGTCAGCGGCAACACACGGATATGCTGTTTTCATTCAAATCAAAGCGTAAATAAACGTAGAATACGTATCTGTGTGTTACGGATAGTCCAGCATTTAATTGAAAAATTTTATATTTTTAGAATAAACTTTAAGAGACAGCTCTTGCTTTACTGACATACTTATGTGCAGAACACAATGACACTCTCAAGTTGATTTTTATGCAATAAAAGATGTATTTGCATGGACAAGGTCTTCTTAGTAAAATATGCCAATAATTTCATGCTTAAATTAATCCATATCAAAGTTACAGTTATCCGATCTGTTAAAGTTGCAGTTACTTCCGAACATTTTCGACAGCCACAATTTTGGTACATCCCTAGTTTTGAATAAATTTTGTTTAAATAAAATGTATATAAGTAATTTCTGGCTATAAGTAAGTACAACTGCAGTATTCTCAGTAACACATTTTACCATATTAAAACTATTCTGCAGAATCTAAACAAAAGTGTGCAGGTTTTGCATTTAAATCAGTTTTCATAAAAATATTAATCAACACAACCGTTTTCAACATTGATAATGTTTCTTGAACATCAAATCAGCATATTAGAATGATTTCTGAAGGATCATGTGACACTGAAGGCTGGAGTAATGAAGCTGAAAATTCAGCTTTTTATGACAGGAATACATTACATTTTAAAATAGAAAACGGTTATTTTAAATTGTAATAACATTTCACAATATTATTGTTTCTACTTTTTTTGTGATCAAACAAATGCAGACTTGGTTAACATAAGAGACTTCTTTTTTAAACCGATCCCATTTTTTGAGCTAATTCTCTGTTTCTTCACACTCTGCAGCAGCAGGAAGATGAAATCCTGTCCCTTGAAAACCATCTTTCTGTCTGTCTTTAGCAGAGCTCAGGTGTAGTGGGTGGCGTGTCAGGCCCAGGCGGGGCGGCGGCGCCCCCTGCAGTGGACCCGGAGAAGCGTAAACTCATTCAGCAGCAGCTAGTGCTGTTACTGCACGCTCACAAGTGCCATCGCAGAGAGCAGGCCAACAGAGAGGTCCCCCAATGCAACCTGCCCCACTGCAGAACCATGAAGAACGTCCTTAATCACATGACGCACTGTCAGGCTGGAAAATCCTGCCAAGGTGATCGTTGCCACCTGTTTATATTCTTTCAATCGTATTTTATTTTCCCACAGATAAACAATGCGTGTGTTCCTCTGCAGTGGCTCATTGCGCGTCTTCCAGGCAGATTATCTCTCACTGGAAGAACTGCACGCGGCATGACTGTCCCGTCTGCCTGCCGCTTAAAAATGCTGCAGACAAAAGAAACCAGCAGTGTGAGTTTTAATATGCACAAATACTGCTCATCCTGATTGTCGTTCAAATGTCTCTTCAACACAAAATAAGATATTTAGAAGAATGTTTCAGCTGTTTTCGCCCATAAAACGAAATTGGATTCCATTGACTTCCTTAAAGGGATAGTTCACCCAAAAATGAGTAGTTCCAAACCCGTAAGACCTTCGTTCATCTTCGGAACACAAATTAAGATATTTTTGATGAAATCCGAGAGCTCTCAGATCCTCCCATAGACTGCTAGGATCCTTACACGATCAAGGCTCAGAAATGTAGCAAGGAGATCGTTAAAATAATCCATGTGACATCAGTGGTTCTACTGTAATTTTACAAAGCTACGAGAATACTTTTTGTGTGCAAAGAAAACAAAAATACTATTACATGTTTGGAACGACATGAGGGTGAGTAATTAATGACCAAATTTTCATTTTTGGGTGAACTATCCCTATAAGACAATATCATCTTTTATACTAAAATACTACTATATCAACATATTCTAGTATTTAAAGGGTTGTTCTCATTCTTTCATCCATTTTTCTCTCTAGCTCTACTGGGAGGTGCTGGGATGGGCATGGGTGGTCCGTTAGGTGGGTCATTACCCGGTGGTCAGCCTTCAGCCCCAAACGTAAACCCACCCAGTCAGATTAACCTAAGCTCCATTGAAAGGGCATACGCTGCCCTTCAACTCACCTACCAGGGCAACGAGGCATCCAATCAGAATCAGCAGACCTCTGTGCCTGCTCAACCTGGCATGAGGACGCTCAACAATATAGGTGAGAGTTTCCATAAGTTGTAGTCTCTGATTACATGCAGCGTTTCCCAGTAATTAACTAGTCTGTGGCAGCTCGCCACAGTCTAATCTGTCCCGCCACAGTTTCATAATAAACCAAAAATGTATTGATGATACTCCTCTAGGGGTGTGCAATATGGCGATTTTTGATCGTGGATGATAAAAATGTCTCCACGATCTGCTTTTGGAGAAATATCGTAGTATCGTGCTACAGCGTGCCTCCTTCTCAATATACTGTACAACGCGACATACATTCACATCATCAGTGTTACCTCAGCAGTAGAGTTACACTCACAGGACACTGCACGTATTCACAATCACAAAAGTATATTATTTGCTTTAAAGTCTTGCTGGTTAAACATTTCATATGCGTGTTGTTCTGACGTGCGCTTTCCCAGTGCACATACATCTGAAGCCTGTCAAATAGCACCTAATTACTGCACTAAGTTATGTATCACGTCTGATTGAGCTAATACTGTCGAAAACATGCAAGGTTTACATGTAAACACAGTTGCATGTCTAAAGTGAAAGTAAACAATTGAGAGAAAAACGGATTCGTGCTCTTAAAGGGACAGTACTACTGCCGCTTGTCATTAAAGGGATGGTTCACCCAAAAATTATAATTCTGTCAGTATTTACTCACTTACATTTTGTCCCAACCCTGTATTAATTTCTTTCTTGTGCTAAACACAAAATAAGGTATTCTGAAGAATGTGGGTAACCAAACTACAACTGGTCCCCACTGAATTTAATAGAAATTATCAAATAGATTTAAAGGTTTAAAGCAACCTGAGAGTGAGTAAATGATGGTATAAAAACACTATGACAGAATTGACAGACAGATGACAGAATTTTCATTTTTGGGTGAACTTTTCTTTTTATGTTAATAAAACAACAAAACACAAAACAAGAGAAAAATCACTCACTGCTCCTGAAGAACTTGAATACAGTTGCTTTAATAAGAATCAATGTACAATTGATGTATATAGTGCATAAGTATATAGTGTTTCACTTTTTATACTATGTTAATTCAATTTCTTGAATGCTACTGCTAAATACATCTACTGTAGTAAACTAGTCAGCTAGTGTACATCCTTAACATGTCTTGCCTACAATGTCTTAAACTGTGTGCACCAGCGGGTGGGAACTCAATGGGAGTGAAAGGTGGAGTCGGCGCTCTGATGACGAACCAGCATCCAGGAATGCTGCCTGACAGCATGCTGCACAGGAACATGACTCCTCAGAGGTACCAGACATCACTGCGGCTCAGTGCACCAGACCTGGTTTAAATGGATTGCTCAGTGAAAGGTTTATGTTGATGTTTGATGATTTGTCTCTCTCTTGCAGTCTGATGAATGACAGCTCTGGTGTTGGTAACATGGGTTCTGCAGCGACAGCCACTCCCCCCTCTGCAGGAATGAGGAAGAGCTGGGCATGGGTGACTGAATAACCAGAATCAACAATGGTCTGCATGGTGCGGGAAAGAACTGATATACACAAAAGTTTATTGGACAGATACATAATTTATATACTTTTCCTATCATCCATATTAATTTATCACTGAACAAAGATTTTCAACATTGATCGGATACAAACATGAACAGATTTTCATAAGGTGTTCTACTTCCGTTTATCAAAAATGTACTCTAAAACATCTATATATAGCTATGGCTCCATCTAGCGTCACTGATCTGTATCTCCTCACATCAAACAAATCAATAGTTTGCACAAACATAATTAAATTAGCATATTTGCATCTTACAGCATGATTTAACACAGGTGCACTAACAGTAGTTTTAAAGTAATGAACATTTTATTTTACATTAAACTGAAATAAGTATAAGGATTGTGTTATTGTTTTCATTGGAGGGCTGTTAATAAATGCAATATAAGGCAACAAATACAGGAGAAAAATCACTGGTGATGTCAAAATGATAAAGTTGAGTAAGTTGCCATAACTCATGGCATTGACCTACAATTTAAAAATGAATGAATAGTTCATTGGATCCTAAATTCATGTCTTAAAACTTGAGTACACTGTGAACAATATCCTGCAAAAAAAAAAAAAAAATTGTCTGGAAGGCACAGTCAAATACATCATAGAATACAGGAATGTAAATTACATGACATATGTAAATGAGGCTCACCTCACCTCACTTTTATTCCTTCTGTTCCGGGATCAAATCTCGACACAGTTCATTTTATTCCAGGTGACATTTCAAGCTATAAGCATTTTAGCAGGAATTGCGTCGTCAACACAAGCATAACAAACAAGTTTGATATTTAGGATTTTAAATCGGTATGAGGACGGCTATCACATCAGTACTTTCACAACAGCCAATGCACGACGACAAATTACAGGGCCAAAGGAAAGAAAATGAGCAGGTTATTTGACAATCACATCAAATTGGTTTTTATCTTCTTTTTATCCCTCTACTTACTATTGTGAGACATGAGAAGTGCACACTTCACCTTTAAGAAAGATTTAACTAAAATTGCAATGTAAATACTAAAACCAAATTTAAGACCAACTTTACATAAGTTATTGTATGTTTACACACAATATCCAAAGTAAATCAAGCAAGATTCCTGGGAATAGCTTTCAGCTGTGCCTGCCCTGAGGGAATGAGGGCAGAAACATTCCAGTCTTCATGCTTTGAAGAGAAGTCAAACCCATGGAAACATGTCTTGCTGTGTGCAGGAACAACAGGCCGGTTTTAATGTTAACTAGATGAACAAACTCAATTAACTTCTTTGTGTATAGTTTGTGAAAAAAAGGTTTATTTGATTGTCTGCTTTGATTCAGTGCAATATCCATGACATAATCAGTGCTGAATTGTGATAAAGTACAATTGACACTTGTTGTTTAAGGCAACTGCAGCATAAGCTCATACAATCATATCAAACAGATAGAATAGAAGCTTATGCTGCTATTTTAAACCAATAATCTGAACAAAAAGCTGTTAACGCCAATAAACTAGTTGTTATTATTTAGCCTCTTATTCTTTAAAGGTAAAAGTCTTTCTGAGAAATGGGGAAGTGTTGAGATTGGACTCAGTTAACATTAACAATTTAATTAAAATTAACATTAATTATTATAAATAATAAGCCTCTGTGGCTTTACCAAGCAAAAGATAGCGTTTTAAAGTTGAACAGAAAACACGTTTCATTTTAATACACTACCACAGTGATCATTAAAAGTATTGAACACTTTGATCCTAAATTCATTATACCACTTGCCTACACTGTGACTACATTCACATAATGTTGTAAGTCCAGTTGTCAATTTAAAGTGTTACAATCACAGACACCTTGGTTATTAATGAGGTTGATAAATGCATTTAAAATCTAAAAACAGATTTTCAGGACCACTGCATTTTCAGGACAACCATATTCAGTAAACTTGTGTGTGTGTGTTGAGTGTTGAGTTTCTTCATGTGCCACCCGAAAGCTTTACATCCAGTTTTCCATTGGCCCCCTCCATATTCCTTCATATATACTCCTATTACTCCTTCAGTACGCAACTATGTGCTACTCTTAGCAGTTTGAGTCACAATTTTTTAGTAAATACTAATAATAAACACTGAGTGTGGGAACACAGCATGTGTAATCTGATTCTTCAGGCTTCTGTAAGAATCAGAAACAGGTACAAGTTAGAAAAGGGAAAAAATAGCAACACACACTAAAACTGGGGAAGGTCAGAAATCTTTGTGAGAATAATAAACTACAGACAGAAAATTCTCCAAGAAGGTCCAAATTAAGATATTCATTGCCAAAACGTTCACCACCATTTCCCCATTGACATGCCTTCTTGAAGACTTTCAACTGTTTTAATAGTAACAGTCAAACTATAAAATGTTATTAATCTGAACTGGAGAAAATTATATTAAAGCACAACACATTTAAATACTCATATCACTTGTGATGATACTTACCCTGTTCTCTGGCCTGATTACACTCTTAAAAATAAAGGTGCTTCACGATGCCATAGAAGAACCTTTTTGTTTAAATGGTTCCATAAAGAACCTTTAACATCTGAAGAACCTTTTTGTTTCACAAGTGTTATTTGTGGTGAAAGGTAAAGCTTAATATCCCACTTGATTGCTTAAAGCTTTCACTTGTCTTGAGGTGGTTCTAGCAAGTGTCTAAATTGGGACTGCAGAGAGGTCATCAGGGACATTAAAATTCATTACACTGAACAGGTAAACTCATCTCACTAGTCGCTTTCACAGCCTCAATGTGTTTATAATTTCTGTTATAACTCAAACTTTCCAAATTATAGATTTGAAATAATGAACCAGCCTGAAAAGCATTGTCTTCACCATTTATAATACCATTTGTTTTTAGACTATTCCAGATTTGAACTATATTCTTGGAATGTTTCACAAATTTGCCACTCTGAGTCTTTGAACTGCAATCAGTTAATCTATAATTCAATAGTTTATGAATTTAAGAGTTTAAGAAGCAACCCATTAAATTTATCCCAGAATCATAAGAAAAAATATATATGCTGTCTGTTTTTGTTTATAATTCCACTAAGGTGGAAATATTTCTCATGCAAAACACTGAAAGCAATAAACTGTGAGGATGTTTGCTTATGGTAAAACAGCTACCTTTAGCTACCGTTTAGCTACCGTTTGCTGGTGTCTTGTTAACATTAGGTTTCGTAGCATATAAAATGTTGAAATGATGTTGCAGGTTTCCTGATATCCCACAGTTCTGAATGTATTATTATCCATATTGTTGACTCTAATCTAGTAGCCAGCATTTGATGATAAATGTAGAAATGCATGATGTATTTGCTTCCTTTTTTATTTGTATTTTTTCAATTTCATAATTATGTTATGTTATGTTATGTTAGGTTATGTCAGCTGACACGGATGTGCTTGTCATAGCATAATAGCGCATTTGCGCCCCTCAGTGGCCAGATGTGGTTACTTTTTTAAACAAATTACAAATCACAACCATACATTACATTTGGGAAGTATATGTGTTTCTCTTCCTGTGTCTCTTTTGTTTCCACCTTTTAATATTGTGCTTATCCACTTTGATGGCTGTTATGTACTCGTGTATATCTACTCATGAGAAGAAAGTCCTAAAAAGTGTAATATATTTCAGATTCTTATAACTTCCTATTTCCCACGGTCATTGGACCACTCTAAAAATTAAATGCTGAATATTACATGATAAAAAAATCCTTAATCCTTTTAAAAATGTATACTTAACATTGTTTGTGTATTTGATATGTTTTTGGTATGTATGTATTTTTTTCAGTGAGGAAGGAGGTGATGGGATTGAGAAATGATTCCTGTCATGTTACAAAGCTTGTTGTTCTCTCCACAGTGAATTTATTAGTCCCTTATGTGGCTCATCACTGATGGTGAGAGTTGGGAAAAAAAGTTGTTGCAGTGGACACTTTTCACAAAAGATATAATCAATATTCATAAAACAGCACACACTGCTGTGATTCTGGGACAGGTACACTCTGTGTACCGCAGGGGGCGGCATTAGTTCAGGTGTGTCCAAACAAACCTGTTCCTGGAGGGCCATTGTTCTGCAGAGTTAATTAAACACACCTGAACCAGGTAATAAAGATTTTCAGATTTACTACAAATTTTCAGGCAACTGTGTTGGAGCTGGTTGGAGCTAAACTTTGCAGAACGGTGGCCCTCCAGGAGCAGCATTGGACACCCCTGAATTAGTTCAAATATCAAATATGTAAAATGAAGTGCTAACCTATGCTGTGTACATGCTGACAAAAATGATCTATTATTATTAAAATAAATGTATTAGAGTCTTATTGTGAATCTCACAAACTGATGGATCTCACAACAACACCTAGAATTATGAGAACTACCTTCTCATGGCACATTCTTTAAAGTTGCTCTGGCGATTTTCTGAATGCTACATTGTTATATAACACTCATTAGTTTTCATTACAATCACAAAGAGTTGTTTTGTCTGAATGGCATTTAAGGTCACATTGTTGTCATTATGTGCTTTCATCACTGTTATAGATCTTCTTGGTGTTATATACAGCTAGCTAACAATTTATCATAAGAGCAACAAATCCCACAGTACTGTCATGGTAGGTTTCAGAAGTCAGCTTGAGCAGAAGTGAAACTGGACAAAAGGGATACAGATAGGGAAGGAATACATTAATAGAAAGTACCTTTGTGTTAGTGTTTGTGGAAGAGCTGTACTTTCAGCTCTTTCTTAAAAGTTGTGATGGTCTCAGCTGATTGTGGAGCAGGGGAACAGAGAGGATGAAGGTTCTGAAAAGCAACTTTGTTCATTTTGATGGAGCCGGTAGGTGCTGCTCATTCACTGATCACAATAAAAGAGAGGGCACATACAGTATGACCTGGAAAGGTCCTGGTCCAGTGAGCCAATCTTGAAGGACAAAGTTCAAGTTAAAATGTGGTAATAAAGGAATACAGTAATAATCACCAATATAGGACACTGGCCATCTTTTAAGTGCTTTTTATAAATAGGATGAGGGTGGAGACACAATGTAAACAGGAACACAAAACAAGGATCTCTCTTGACAGAGCTCAATCGGTTTCCGGGTTATAGGATGGAGGATCAAAACGAGGAGGGATATTGAGAAGCACCCTAGGTCGTGTGAACTGCAAGAACTCATGGCACTGACCTACAGTGTAACAATAAATAAAAAGACTTTTGGATCCTAGTCTCGCATAGCCAGACCTTCAGACTGACAGCAGAAGGTCTGGGAACCTTGGCCGCTTTGATATGACTGACAGGTTAAGCAACTAATCATATTTCATTTTGTGCCGCGTCATGTTTAGGGGCATGAAAATGTCCCCACAATAACAGACCGCTGTGTAAAAATCTTGGACATATTTTATATTGTCTGTGGTGTGAACTTTACATATTTCACATACTTTTGAAAGTTCAGTGTTTAGTCGATCCTGGTAAACACTCATTGTCACAGGTGTAAACACAATGGCTTTCTTCTTTCATCCAGGGTCTTTCATGTCTTAACAGTTGAATATTCTGTTTGATCTGCTGCAATGACATCCTGCAAGGAAACATCACAATCAAAAATAAAATCAAGTAGGTTCAAACACTGAATTCTAAAAGTGAAGGACAGAATCATTTAAAACAACAGCTCTATTTCCCACAATTGAGCAGAATGAGTGAAGAAATCAGCGTCATCACATCAGAAACAAGCACAGCAGTGTGATAGCATATTCTCAGACACATACACAACAGACTTCAGGCTTTTAAAGAAGCTGAGGTTGTTTACACATGGGGGGTAAAAACAGAGTTCACATAGTAATACAATATATCTTACCGTACTATTAACCCGATATGCACAGAATGTTGTATCAGCGTAAAGTATCTCTTCCTCTTGAGCCCTAACTGTTTTAATAATAATCAAACATTTAATAAACCTAACAACATTTAATAAACGTTTCTTATTATATATATTTTGCATGTCAATACTTGCCTTCTTTTTCCGATTGTTTATACTTTCTGTGGCAGTACATCAAACCTACAACTACAGCTATGAACACCAGCAGCAGTGCTATAACAGCTACTGAAATGTTGAGACGTGAACACTCTTCCCGTTCTGTAATGCACAGAAAAGAGCCAATAGTGTAATCTTAATAGTTTAAACTTTAAAAATAAATAATTATGGTGATCACTATTACATTTTACCTAACCGTGTATTCAACCAAAGTACTTGAATATTTTGATGTTTAAATTGGGTCTTTACGTTATCACTCCCAACATGTCTGATATTTTGCAGTATTTACAATCACTAAATAAATTATTTGATGACTTTTTTTACTTTGTTAAAGTATTTCCTTTTGAAACAGGATTAGGGTGGGACAAAAGGAATGCCATTTTTTTAAAACCGCCAGCAGGCTTTCATTTAAGACAAATATCACACCTTCACTGGCTAGACAAATACTTACATATGATAATATCTGCTAACAATGAACTGTCAATAGGTAAAGAACATTACAGATGAGAGAACATCTTAAAACATAGACATTTAGACTATAGACTAGCACATAGACTATTTTTATTCATTTAACACAATTTGAGAAAAAGAGATAATGTGATACCTGGACATGTCTGACAGAGTTCAGTGATGTTGAGATGTTTGGTCTGGTTTCTGATGGGATTGTTGAGCACACAGCTGTAGGTGTTTTTATCCTGATATTCCACCTCCAGAGGTAGAGAGAGACTGATGCTGAGATCAGACACACTGATGCTGGACAATAAACTGTTTCCTTTGTACCAGGAGAGAGTCGCATGACTCACATTCACCACTGAACACAGCAGTGAACAGTTCTGACCTGGTGATATTTCAGATGAGGAACATTGTGAAGAGTCTCTGGAGATGACAGGAACAGGAAGAGCAGCTGAAAAACATTACAAATAAAAAAGTTGTTCAGCGAAAACAACTGAACATAAAAACTCTGCCTTTGCTACCCATATTTGTGTTTTTAGTTTGTTTGTTTGTTTTTACTTTGACTTCTGATGCTTTCAAAATGTGACAGACATGATGTCAGTTATATTTGCATATATTTTGCATGTTCATTCTTACACCAATTTATTCATCTAAAGTATAATGATAAAATTCTCTTTTTCTTTCTAAATGTGGCTTTACAGCTTTTTCTATCTATAACTGTATGTAAAACTTCAACACTATTGTATTTCTTCCTTCTATTCATAAGTATTTCCATCAGGTAATATAAAGCAATAGCCATTATGAGAGAACTGTCTTGCAAAACAGGGTGTAGAAAATAAATTTCACTCACACTTTGGTTTGTCATTAAACACTTATAAATAACAGATGACTCGTGGGGGGGGGGGGGGATTCTCTTTAATTTCGAGAATCATTGCAGTCTGGATCATCATGCGCAGGACACCAATTACTCACCATAGACAGTAACATTGAATCTCTTGTTTGAAGTTCCTCTGGTGTTGATGATCTGTAGTTTATAAAGTCCAGTGTGTTCAGTTCTGATGTTTCTGATGGTCAGAGATCCAGTCTGATTGTCCATCTGCAGTCTTTTCTCAAATATCGTATTAGTGGCATCTATATAGATGATCTGTCTGTGGATTTCAGCTATGCGACTCTCTTGAGGTCCAAACATCCACAGTGTGTGATCATCTCTCTGCATTTTAACATCAGTGTTTAGAGTGACAGAATCTTCCTCAGCTACTGATACTGACTTTATAACATCTGTATCACCAAACACACCTGGAGAAAAACAGTTTATCAAGCAAATGAAAAACCTGTTTAAGTTCAAACAGAATATTAATGAGGAAGATCCACCAAGACAAATGCTCTTAAGGCAAGACACTTCAGGCAAAAAAAAAAAAAAAACAACCTTACATGCACCAGATTTTACAGTTCTATATTCCGAAGGTTTTTAATTATATTTATTTTTTTCCCTGCAAGAATTCTGAACCTTGCATTATTCAATGTTCAGAAATGTATGCATTTGAGTTCATATTTAATTAGATAATGCCTTATTTGCATATATAACATTTCAGAAAAGTTGTAATACAAAAATGTTCTTAATGATATTTAATTTGCGATTCTTAAAACAAAGGATGTTATGACGTACCAGTCGATAGCAAAAGACACAGACAGAAGAAAAATGCGACGTTAATCATTTTTCTTAACTTCTTCATAAACAACCAACAGGCTAAACATGACGCGAAAACTGAGTGCGTGAGAATAACAAATTCATCGATCAGGTCCTCTGCTTATAAAAAGAGTATCCATTCTCAGATGTAGTTAACGTGTTCCATCACCTCTTCAGTAACAACGTCCAAGAATTAAAACACGTTTACAAGCGAGAAATAATCCAATTATGAAGATTGTTCCATTAGGTTTGAATGTTAGGCTCTGAAAAAAAGAAAGCCACGCTTTACGCTACACTTACGCACACAACCCCTCCCTCTCTTTATCCACCCTGCCCTGGTATATAGTAATCAGATATAAGCATCTAGAACAAACAGCGCTAAGTTCTCTACTACAAATAAACTTCGTTAAGTTTCCCTCTCTTAATTCCTGTTCTTTAAAAGTAAATATGTGTTTATGAAGAGTTTTAATATCTATTTGGCATTTTGTAAAATCGGTTTGCCAAATAATAATAATAATAATAATAATTCACCATACTTCCACATCAATGCTTCAATGCTTTTTTTTCTTCCCTCAATAAAATGAAGCAGCAGATCAGTGTAGGGTTATATGGAGTTCATCCATAACTCTGATCATCTGTTGTTTGCATCTCTGCTGCTGAGTTGAATAATTTATTACGGACCATCAATTCCATTTATTTTTATAGCATACTTGATGTTACATATTGGCCCAGATCCAAGAAAAGTGCTTAAAACGTTTGTGCAAGTGGAATTTTGAGATGTTTATGCTCATTGAAGAAAAAACCTTGAGAGGAGCCAAGTTTTATCTGGGAAGCTCTCCTCCTGGTACACTCATAAACACATTTATGCAAGGCATGCACATTTCCAGCAATGGACTTTGCTAGTTTCTTCTGAAAATGACAGCTGTGTGTGTGATCCCTGCAGGATTGGTTGCCAGATGGAAGAGCGTGATTGGTGGATTGTGTGGCATATACCTTTAAAAGGTCTTTAGACAGGGTGTTCATTTTAGTGTTGGCCCTCTTGGCGTGCAGAGCTCCATAGATTCTCCTTCCATCGACAGATCCAAATTGTAGTGTTATCTAACGCATGTTTGATACAGATGTGTCCTGTTAATGCTACAGACATTATTAGATACATATGGTGTACAGGGTTGACCTGACGTTTATTTTTGGATTTGTTTGTGATTTGTTTATTTGTCAGGTAGCTAGGAAAACTACTTGGTTTTTTGTTTCATTTCATCAAGTTACTTATATGATTGATGAATTCTTAGGTTATTTTTTTCCGTCGGTCCCCATAAAGTCATGGCAGCGTAAAATAATGATCTTCCAGCAGGAGTTGGGCCACATTTAATAGCAAACACCTCATGTTACGTTCTTTTTCTCTTTTTCTAGGTTGGGACATAACAATGCACCTGTGTCTGTGAGAGTCTAGTGAACTAACATGCAATTTGCAATGCAAACCACAGAGTTTACATAACATCAGGAAGCTTTCAGGTAAGCACACAGAAATTCACCCACTGCTCACTGTACACACATACTGCATGAACAGAGGAAAATTGTAGTATGCTATTTCACACAGCACTAATGCATGACCCCTAAACCACCGAGAACCTGTAACAGCCTTGTTTCTCTCAGTTAACCTCTAGAAGGTTTTTTTTTCTGTTGACATCTTGGTTTCTGGTAGGCCACCATTTCCTTTTCAGCTAAAACTCAACATCCTTGTCAACTTTCTCATCGGATAGTTAAGGTTAAACATATTTGTAATATTCTGAAAAATCATAACTGTGGAGAATATGAATCAAAATATTTTTATTATTTTATTTAAATTATATTTTTATAATTTTATTTATTATTTTAATATATAATATTTTTATTAATGTAGCAGCCTTTTTAAGCAGATCCTTTTTAAGACATCAGATCAGTTTTAACCCAAGCGACATGAAACAACAGGAAAGCAAATTTTATTAGACTTACAATGCTTCTTATTACTTTTATTTCAGTCATTTACATATTTATTAGTGGAAATGCAATTTGTGGCCAATGAAATCTGTTTGTAATCTGTCATCCGGGTCTCTTGAACTCAAACAATGCCACCATCAGGTCGAAAAGTTTCTTGCTATTTACTTTCTTTAGTTTTGAAGCATGATGCTTTTCCCCAAGCTCCAAATCCTAATGCTACATTCAACACAATAAAATTTTAACAGTTTTGATATACTGATCAAATGGGTGTTATTCAAAACCTAGAATGACGCAGATTGTCTAGAATGATGACGGTGAAGCTGTTTCTAAAGAAAAACATTCCTTAGTAAATGTCACTTGACACTACTCTCATTTCAAGCTGATCTTTTACCTGTGCCTGTGTTCAAAGTATGTATTCCAGCTCTCTGAAGCGTTCCCACTACATTTGTTTTCAGTGAAGCACAAAGGGTGGTAAGGGAGTTTCACAAGAGCTCATGAGAAAAGCACTCACTGTGGTCACAAATACACCTTATGCACACACTAACACTCAAGTGCACTCTTGCGTGTCCAATAATAGGTACGCCAAAACACCTGCTGCTGCATTCAACAACAACAACAACAAAAACACTCGATACCCTACACTGACCTAAATAGATCTGACCACAGGTATCATTTTGAATCTAAAACTGAGCTTCTCATGTTCATTCCGCATTTCAAAAAGGACCCTTGTGCACCACTGCTTCAGTGCAAAACATTTTTGTGACAAACATGTCAATTTTAATGCCATTTCAGATGGCTACAGTTAATGCTGTAGTGGGAATGCTGCAGGAACTGCATATGTTTGGCATACAAGTCTTTGTGGTTTTAAAAGCTGATACTGTTTTAAAGGCACAGAATGTAAAATTGTAAAGATGCACTGGCATCTTTATCTCATGCAAAAAATAGTAATTTATACAGAATCAGATTTTGATTTCTAGACAGTCTATAGTCTATACTAAAAAACTGCCCTGGAAAGGCATGGTCTGCTTTTGTGGTCAGGTTTTTATGCTTTTATGTCTTTGTATGATGCAAGTCCTGCTAAACCACAATTTCTCAAATAAAATATTTTCAGTGCAATTTGCTTTGGTTTGACACACTGTATGTTAGTTTTCGCCACGTAATTCACATATATTTGAAATCAGTTGTGTGTTTCTTATGCAGAAATGGCATTAAAAAGCTTGTATTTCAGGTTGGTCGATCCAGGCAGTGTGCGTGAGTGCTTTTCTAAGCACACATCTCAAGGCACTTTTTGTTTTTATGAAAACCAGATCTTCTAAAGGCAGCTGCTGTGACGTGATGGCTTTATCATTCGGCAGTTGGCTTTTATTTAGGGACTTTCTCCCATTCATAGTAATGAAGCTGTGTCCCAATTCAGAGGCTGCATCCTTCAAAGGCTGCAAAGATCGAATCACACACTGTTGAATGCCTTTTCATGATAATTACAATAAAAATCTACCAAAAAGAAGCACTCTGTGTAGCTTTACACTTAAATCAAATAAATCATTCAGAGATTTAATTAGCTCTTGTTGTAATAGTTGCATATCTAGTCTGTCCTGCAAACAGTTTTTAATTTCCTACATCTCCATCATTTATGATCTACTTCCTCAGTCTTCCCCCACATCCTATTGCCTACATAAAACCACCAGTGCTTGAACCACAATCAAGAAAACAGAGAAACACAGGTCAATCGCATAGCCATTACATAATGGAACTTAATACCCTCACACACACCTTCACACATAACATCTGCTGATTGAAAACAGCATTCCAGAATATTTTGTGATGTAAATTTATCTCACCAATCACTGTCGAGGAGGAGAAGCGTTTATATTTAACCCCACTAGCTAATGCGTAATGTTTACATCAGTCTCTCATGGCAGCTGAATCAGGGTCCATGATGGGTCATGGTTTGACTTTGCAAAAATAGGGAAGCTTAGTCGGCAAAGTTGTGTATTGGTGTGACGTCATCACGTAGGATGGGGAGAGTAAAGAGGATGGCAAGTTCAATCAGGCCTCTGTGTGGTTTATCTGATAAAAATAGTGAGTTTATAACAGGCAAGCTCACCTTAAACCAGCATGTCATTCATCCTGTAGCAGGAATGCAGTGCACAGCAGAGTTCTGCACAAATTGTTGCACTGCTTTGCTACACACTTTTCTTCTTTGTTGTTACAATGATAACAATTTTTAGGCTGGTCTGCCTCAGTGGTCTAACAATAGGCTACTTCCTCAATGTCAAAATGATTGAGATGACTAATCAAATCAAAGTTGGTGCTTTACTGTTCACAGGAGCAGAGAGTGAATTCAAAGCCACTGGAAGGCAAGCCTGCAACCTTTAGCCAAAAAAGCGTAATGGCTAATGCTAACGCTGCTGCTTTGGCGGTGCGCTGGAAAGGAGACCAGAGGCTGTATTTTTTGAATGGATGTCAGTGAAGGAGAGGCTTCAATACACCGAATAAACAGCTTTCATGAGGAAACAGCTTATAATTTAATGAATCAACAAGCTGTTCGCCAATCTTCAACACGTTTTACACTAAACAATAGTTTTGTTTTATTTAATCTATTTGTAGATTTTACCTTGATTAAAAAAAATAATAAAAATTAAGAGGAGGCAGTAGTAGTGTCACGACACGTAGGACATGTAGGACTTTACGGCATTACTACCAGCAAATGTTGTTAAATAAATAAACAAACAATTAATTTTGCTGAAATACATAATACATGGAAGATTTTTGACGCTATATTATTGATTGTTTATGTTGCTATGGGTGGTTGTTAAGGGTGTTGCGCAGTGATACACAGAACGTTAAAGTGGTCATAGCCCTGCTTTATTGTGAATAAAACACAGCTGCTGACCAATCAGAACCGAGGTCTGGAACTAACCGTTTTGTAACATTTAATAGCAGATGTTGTGTAATAATGTGTGTTGTCTAAAAACATCTGTTTTCTTTCTTTGGTTTTACCTGAAGGCTTGTAATGGTTATGACTGCCATTTGCCTTATGTTGTGTGGTTTGCGCTCTTTTTTTCCCCACTCAGTAGCACATTCTACAAACATTACATACTACTGTAGTAGCGAGATAACAAACATATCATGTCATTTATTTGACACATATGTCATCAGTTTTAAACCCTAATTACGATATCAGCAAAAGCACCAAAATCACTTTTATATGTATTCAATTTCAATATGTATTCACAAGATGAGCAAACCAATAATCTACATGAAACTGCGCAACGTATTCTGTCTGTCGCAGGCTGACTTTACTGCAGACCGTCAGTTATAATGTTGAAAGAAAGTGTCGTAAGACACGATACAATTGTTTTTACGATACAAATGTTAACTAACAGTAATATCCAGCGATGCAATCTACTCTACTTTTTTTCTCAATTATGGCTGCTTTGAACTGAAGATATGGTAGCACTTACGCAGGGGCAAATTTAGCGATTTGGGGGCTCAGCTAAAAATGGGGCCTTTTACATTTGCACGCATTTACCTAGGCCTATAGATCAACTTTGAGGTTCCTTTTTTGTTGTGATGCTTGCTGCTGCACAGTAGTGCCCCATAGTGGTGTCCAACGTTTCTACATTTTTTTGTTTTTTTTTGTTTTTTGTGTATATGGTATGGCTTTTTCTCATGTTGTAGACCATGAAATAGCAATTGATTATGAAACTGATAAAATATTTTTTTTAAGAAAAGGGATGAGTCAGAAGTATAAATGCTTGTAGTTCTGAACCAAATCCTCCTTAAAAGCACAATGGATTGTTGCTTTGTGACTTTTATTCTATTGCCACGTACTATATAGGATGAGATTGTTTAAAGTTTAAAGCTCTGGCTCCCTCTAGTGTCACTGACATGAATTCACCACGTTATACAACTCCAGAGTTGACACACAAGCACAGAGGCACGGTTCTTTTATGAATTAGTCAAATAATTGCTGTGCAAGTCCACAATGACATCTTTCTTTAGAACAAGACACACTTTTATGGGCTAAAGACATCAGTAAACAGTGAAAGACTCTTTTTAAAGACTTTTTAAAGATAGTTTAGATTATAAAACACTATAAATGGGCTCAAGGACAACGGTTGAATACAAAGACAATTACAAGCACAGGACATGATAGCAAAAGCATGATGTTTTATTCGGTCATTTTAAGAAACTTTCTTAAATAATGGCACTTTGTAAATGCACAATTTCTACCACAAAGGGGAGACTTTAAACAGAGCTTCACTTTTGGCATTTAAAGGAAATTTTGGGCATTTTAAAAACATTTTCATTTTGTCTGTTCATTGTTAATCACTGGTAGAACTGGCAGTTCCGACACTGCTTTCCTGCATTTGATTCAGCTGACACTGAAGTGTCAGGGTTGATAATAATGCTTTTGTGATTTGATGACTGTGCATCACTGTCTGTGTGTCTGTTACAGATTCCTGTGGCTTTTCAGAGGCATAAACATGTTAGTCAGTAAAATTACAACCTCCAACCTTCCTAAACTGAACTAGCTCTGAGAAATGAGAACACTTTTTGGTATAACGTGTTTCTCAAGTTATCTGATATTGAACTGTGCCTTGGGGATGGTATGTACAACTGAAGCCTAAGCAGAAAAAGAACAAGCATAAGCAGACATTAAACTAAAAAGAGTGGTTTAAATTGCTTGAAAGGCCACATAATGCACAGACAACTAAGTACAACACTGACATCAGATTCAGCACAGGATGGCACATTTTCTGCTTCGTCACATGTGCAAGCGTACCTCATAAAGTACCTCTTCCTCACAGGTCTGGACTGTTTTAATGATAATGTCATATTGATCAAATTAGTCGGAAATAGTGTTTAAAAAACAGATATTGTGGCACATCTTTTGAACACTTGCTTTTATCCCATGAATGCTCATATTATTTGATGAAAAAGGTAATACTTGCCTTCTGATCTTGCTTGTTTGCATTTCCTGAGGTTAAAGTATATCGTCCCCACAACTACAGCCAAGACCAGTACTATAACTGATAATACCACCCAGTGGCGCCTGCAGGTGTACGGCTGTACACACTGTGCGTACCATGAGTGCTCTGACTGACCTGAGATTTGCCCCGCAAACATTTCTGCAGTAAATTATAGGCCCGTGGCTGTGTTTTGTTTTTTTATCCCACATCTTCCCATTGCCTCTGTTTGACATTTTGATTCCCGGCATCTGCTGAACACACAAATTCATAAGAATGACCACGAGATCTATGCATTTAAAATTAGTTTAATATGCTATATCCATTAAAATGAAAGCTTAAGAACATTTTGATTTTTAAATAATTTAAATCAAATACTGGTGACACAGGCACTTATGTCTATGTCATTTTGAAGTAACACCACAGACTTTATATTGCAAGTTACTATACAGGCTCTGTGGTGTTAGCAGAAAAGACAGTAACACCACAGACAAATCAGCCTAAATCCAGACTTTTCTAAAATGGAGGCTGACATAACGATGATTTCAAGATCTGGGGACATTTTGGAAATATTAATATGTATTTATCAAAATTTTGATTAAAATATGTAAAATATGCAAGTTATCAACATAACACCACAGACACTAATAAAGTGTGACACATGAAATTGTCAGAAATTTAGCTAACTTTAAGAAAATTAATAAGAAAGAATGTACTCCCCACGCACTCCTCAGGTCAGTGAACTTTACACACAGGACGTAGTCCAAATTGATTTCCCCCTTTTCTTAAAGGGGCAAAATCCATTGTGGTGACACCACAGACATGAATTTGGGGGACACAACTTTTTTCTTAAATATAACGAAATATGTATTTTTTAATTTAATAAAATTGTACATGTTAAATCAAATCTATATTCACATTATAACCACTTTATTTGTGTTAAAAATGTTATATTGTTGCAATTACATTCCACGATACCTCTCTAAGGTATGGCGGGAACATGCATATTTTGTTACAAATGCAATCTCTCAGACTCAATTAAATATGTATTTTAAAACAAAAATGTAACTATTAATAGTGCACAAATAGTGTTTACCCTACAGAATACAAACATGCAAACATTTTATAATTTATTGGTACTTAAAATTTATTTCAACTGTTGTAAAGTAGAGGGACACCACTTGCCACCGCAACTGAAGAATGACCCAACTCATTCCAAGCACATTTAAAGCAAGTAAACTCAGAGAGCAGACAGCAGCAGTTATTTGAAGGCTTCGTTGCAGCTTTAGCACCCAAATAATGACAGTGAACACATTTAACCGTTGTTTACTAGTAGGTCGTACTATTAAGTGGTTTGGATTTTCAAAACATTTCAAAGATGTCCTAATCATCAAGGTCTCAAGATTATTTGACCACAATTTGGTGAATATCAGATGAAAAACTGTGTAGAATAAAAATGATTTAAAAAGTGAAAATCCAAAAGGTCAGACATTGCAAAGGTTTGGTCACACTTGATTGAATTTGTTGATCTTCAAGGTTTGTATCCAACCCTTTGACTTGTAATGTATGATAGAATCATATAAAGAGACATCTGGAGAGATCAAGTAAATGCAGATGATGGTATACCTAAACAAAGTTCAATGATGATGGAATATTTAGTCTTACTGATGACTGGATTTTAAATCAGGATGATGACGGCTATTATGGGATCAGTACTTTCACAACAGCCAATGCACGACCGCAAATGACAGGGCCAAACAAAAGAAAATGAGCAGGTTATTTGATAATCACATCAAATTGGTTTTTATCTTCTTTTTATCCATCTACTTGTACTGTTGTGAGACATGAGAAGTGCACACTTCACCTTTAAGAAAGATTTAACGAACTAAAATCACAATGTGAAAATCCTATAAATCTTGCTCGATTTACTTATGTAAGTTACATAAGTAAATCGAGCAAGATTTATAGGAATAGCTTTCAGCTGTGCCTGCCAGAGGGAATGAGGGCAGAAACATTCCAGTGTTCATGCTTTGAAGAGAAGTCAAACCCGTGGAAACATGTCTTGTTGTGCAGGAAAGTGTTGGGAAAGTGATAGCTGGACAAGCGGGTGTGTTAAACAATTTAAATCACTTGTTTGTGTATACTTTGAAGTTTGTGGGAAAAAAGGTTTATTTGATTGACTGCTTTGATTCAGTGCAATATCCATGACATATTCAATGCTGAAATATGGTAAAGTACAATTGACACTCGTTGTTTAAAGCAGCTGCAGTATAAGCTCATATTATCATATCAAACAGTAAGACTAGAAGCTTATGCTGCTATTTTAAACCAATAAAGTTGTTAACTCCAATAAACAAGTTATTATAATATTATTCTTTAAAGGCAAAAGTCTTTCTGAGAGATATAGTGTTGTATTTCATCTGAGCACTCAGTTAACATTAACGTGTATAAATACGCCTCTGTTGTGTTTTAAAGTTGAACAGAAAACATGTTTAATTTTAACACACTACCACAGTCATCAAAAGTGTTGAACACTTTGGTCCTAAATTCATTATAACACTTGCCTACACTTTGATTACATTCACACAGCACTAAAATAAGGTTGTCAGTCTAGTTGTCAGTTTAACATGTTACAATCACAGACAATCAAATTGTGAAACTCGTGTATTAAATAAATTCAATGCACACAGACTGAAGTAGTTTAAGTCTTTGGTTCTTTTAATTGTGATGATTTAGGCTCACATTTAACAAAAACCCACCAATTCAGTCTCAACAAATTAGAAAACTTCATAAGACCAATAAAAAAAACATTTTTAGTGAATTGTTGGCCTTCTGGAAAGTATGTTCATTTACTGTATGTGTACTCAATACTTGGTAGG
>JAFVLL020006542.1:35993-64322 GCA_021397915.2 Tor tambroides
ATTTAATAGCTTTGCGCGCTGAAAAGACCGAACACGCAGGAAACCTTCACCCACGATTGGATACCGTCCTTGGACCAAATTCGTGGACCTTACATATATTATAGACTTTTCATTAAGAACCTAAAGAATCATATCAACTTGTGGAAAATGGGCACCCAATGACCCCTTTAATAATGTATAAAAAATGTAATAATATTTCACAATATTACTATTTTTACTATACTTTTGATCAAATAAATGCAGCCTTGGGGAACATAACAGACTTTCAGTAACCTTCAAAAACTTATCTTACCAATTTCAAATTTTGAAAAGGTATTCCTTATTTTTAGTTGTTGTGTTTAATTGATAAAACTTGGTGTTTTAAAAGTATTATAGTAACATGCTTAAACATCCAAGATGATCACTGATGATCATTTTTAAAGCGCCACAGGAACACACATTAGCAGCACGTGTCTAACGAATTTGCCACCTTCAACAATAGATTTTAAAAAATAAATATGGTCATTTTGTGTAAGAAAAGATTATGTTTAGGCTTTTTATTTATTTAATATCTACATTGGTCTACTATTATTCTTATTTCTGTGTGTATAAACAGAGGCTCATTGCATTGTTCCAGCTTTTACATCAGTGATGCCAAATGCAACTGATTCTTGCATGTTTTGTAATCGATTGCAATTCTCCAAGAAAATGAATGAATATACTGTAAAATGTATCACTGGCTTCTCACACCAAGCTGAGATTCTGGTTCGCAGTTGCTGAAACACCAAGAATTCGAGACATTCTTTATTTATTTAATTGAACTTCCCTAAAACTCTGTGGTCAGGAAATGACTATAAGTCTTTCTGCCCAATTTAAATGGCAAAGATCTGACCCACTTATAGCGTCTGTAAAGCACCACACTGCCATAAAAGTACCATTTCACTTAGTGCAGCGAGTTTATGAGGCCAACAAACCGACATTTTGGTCAGTTAAGCCTGTTGTGGCTGTGGGGATGTAGGTGTGCACTTATTTCAGTTTAAATCTGTTTTCATGTTCAGAGTTCCTCACATGAAGCTTTGCAACTGTTTCACACAATGTAAAATGCATTAAAATCACATTACCGTTGTTTTTCTTAACGGATGTCTGCCCGTCTCTTTCTTTTTTCCTTCCAGGCTGCTCGGCAGTTTTGCCCCCATCACGTGGGTCACTACCTGGGCATGGATGTTCATGACACTCCTGAACTGTCCCGTTCAAAACCGCTGCAACCTGGCATGGTGATCACAATAGAGCCAGGTGGAGATCACTTTTATTCAAAAACAATTAATGTTGCATGTGACTGTTTTAAAAAAAATGTTTTTTTAAACTTTTAGTTCATCAAAGAATGGGTTCTAGCATTCAGTTTATCAAAATGATTGCATGAAGTTTCATCTCATGCTGTCTGCTGTACCTCCTATTGTTGTGACTGAGTTGTAGGTTGATTCTCACAGATTTTATGATCAGTACCTCAAACTTAGATTTATCCATCGACAATAATCATTTAACATTTGATCTTTGCCATTTCTATTCTTTTTATTTTATATACTGGTATCAGATGTGACTTTTTCTTTGCATAAAGTAACCTTCATCCCTCAATACAAGAGACTGATGAGATTCTAGAAAATATGTTTATTTGGCCATTTTTAAAATCAAAATCGGACTTGAAAGTATGGTGACTTGCAAGTGTACTCAATACTCCAGCAACTGTATTGTAATTTCCACAGTTCATTGAGCAGAACAATCATTTTCAGCTGTGCTAATAATAAGAAAAGTTTCTCGAGTTGCAAATATGAACATTTAAAATGATTTCATAAGAACAAGTTCGAGGTAACAGTGTTTTCTTGTTATGGCTTCTGAAAATGATGCTTTTTAAGAAGCAAATAAAAAAAAATTAAAATAAAATAGAAAGCCATTTTCTTTCTCCTGTGCAGTTATTGTATTAAAAAAATATTTTTGTTAATTAAAATAAAGCTGAAATAAAATAAAATAAATATTGTATAACTAGATAAGCTGAAGTACTTAACATACTATAACTATATATAAAGGACAGAAGAATGTAACAAAATTACTATAATTAAAGTTTAAACTGAAAATACAAAAATAAATGCTAATTCAAAGTATTAATAAATAACACTGATTCTCTTAGTGTATTAATAATAATGCATATTATTGTAGTTTATATAACAAAGTTCATGGTAATCAATTAACATGATATTTTTAACTAAAATAATACTAATTTAGTCAGACGGATGAAATACAGTGACTGGACTAGCTGTATAAAAACAAATATAATACACAAACATAAAATACATAACAAAATTACTAAAATTTACATTAAATTAAAAACTGAAAATACAAAAATAAAAGCCTGTTTCAATGTATTAATAGCTACTATAATAGTATATAAAAATACTAAAATAATACAGATTATCTTAAAGAGTAATAATGATGTTGCATATTACTGCAGTGTATATAGCACATAAAATTCATTGTAATCATTTAACATATTTTTAAATAAATATTTTAATTCACTCAGTCAGAATAAATACAAAATACAGTGGCTGGACTAAAATTGGAACAAGACATCAGTCATCTGAATGCACGTTGCAACACGCTGGACTGGGCACTTGAGGTGTAGACAGACTTGTTGATTACAATCAGAGCAATGTTTTGCACTTTGCATCCCAAAAGAGTTGGAAAATGCACTTGTTGAGGACATTCATACAGCACCATATTAGAAAAATAAGAGTAATAATACTGATAAACCACAGATATATATCTTGAATACACTGTACAGACAGTCGGATTTTGGCATACTGGTCAAAATAACATTCAGCTTCTTAGCATTTGAGCTGTACTGCAAAAAACAGAAGCTCTAAACTCTCTTCTCTTGCTCCCTTCACCCAGGATTATACATCAGCGAGGACGACAGCTCATGTCCAGAGCCATTCCGGGGTCTTGGGGTGCGAATCGAGGACGATGTGGTGATCCGAGAACAAGGAGGACCCCTCATCTTGTCTGCAAACACCCCAAAAACCATCGCTGAGGTGGAGAGAGCTTGCGCTCATGGAGAGGACTGAAAGGAAAGAGCAGAACATAGCATCTCCCTAGCATTTCTCCCATCTTTTAACACCTCCACTGGCAGGGTTTTCTGTAATAGTGAACTCAGGAGGTCTGGATGTCACAGAACTTGCTCCAGTTAAGTATTAAATCTGGAGGATTAAGGGCTGGACGTGTCTGGACAGCGTGCAATGTCTCCCTGATGGCCAGTTCACTCCTACGCTAGCTAAATGGCTGTGTTGGGTCATGTTTTGTATTTGACCTGCACAATTCACTCTCAGAAAAAAAGGTACAAAAGCTGTCACTGGGGCGGTACCCTTTCAAAAGGTACTTATTTGTACCTTATTTACCCCTTAAAGGGGGCATATAAGTACCTTAAAGGTACATATTAGTATATAAAGCATGCATATTTGTAGTTTTTGAAAAGGTACCACCCCAGTGACAGCTTTTTTACCTTTTCGTTTGAGGGTTTATAGGGGTTTACTTCAAATGAGTTCAGATGGAGAAACAAACAGGTTACTATGATTTAGCATGGTGAACAGGTTGTTTGCGAGACAATTTATCTGTTGTACTGTGAGAGGTTCGATTTGTCTGCCGAGGCTTTTACTGTCATACATGGTGTTTTTTTACTCTGGTCAAAATAAACGTCTAATTCTTGATTTTGTTGCTGCAGTTTGTAAGCACAATGCATTTCTAAGCCACATAATTAGTCACTGAACAGATTTTTTGCAAAGAAGCTTGAGACGCTTTTTTTTCATTCAGTACATATTTTAAGTACATTTGAAACTTTTAATGACTCCATAACACACACATTATATGATGTAGCAAATAAGTTATACTAACATACACTAAATTGCTTGGTTTTAATTCAGTGTTTTGTTTACTATTAGAAGTAAAAAAACGTTAAAAAAATAAGTTAAAAGTGATGACTTAAGTTGTGTTGAATGAAGTCTAAAACTATAATTGTATAGTGTATTCACAATACTTAAAGACACTAAACTAGTACTCTCAAAACATCAGTAAGGTTGGAAATGGAAATTGAAAAACTCATCAGAATTTGTTTGTGTGTTGGGCTGCTGTATTTTTGTGTATCGAACCTAATAAAACTGAATATGTAAAAGCTAAGTCTAAATACTACAACACTATAGAAATAATACTAAAATAATACTAAAATAACATTGATTCTTTCAAAGAGGAATATTGCATATTAATGTAGTGTATATAATAAAACCATAGTCATCAATGAACACATTTTAAATAAAATAATATTTCAGTCAGAAAAAATACAGTAGCTGGACTAGCTTTTCACAATACATATAGACAAAAAATAGTGTCCTTAAACGGAAAAACTCTCTTAAGAACATCAGAATTTGTTTTGAGTGTTGGGTTGATGTTTTTTTTTTGTGAATCTGGTAACTCATAAGTTGCAGGTTAAATCCCAAGCAGATGTGAATTGGAAACTGGAGATGGTACTAACATCTCCAAAAACTAAAGAAAACTACACAATATATTTGAAATTATGTTTAAGCATGTTCTGGGTCAGCTGAGCTTGTTTAATGTCCAAAAGTACAGTCTAGGTGAGTTTCATGATGCTCTGAAGCAGCTCAATGGCTGGATAGGTTTTGAATGTATTTACGAGGCTCAAAATGCCATCTAGGTAGGCAGTTCACTGGTTTTTGGAGTTTTTGAAAATGTTATGATGCAACATGTGGCTAAACTTGGGATATTCTGAGTTTTTGTGAAGCAGAGCTCACTCAGAACATGAAAATGACTACCAAAGGTCTAGGTTGGCAGCTTGCTAGATTTTGAGACAATTTCTCAGCTAAGATGACTAGCAAAGCATTTATGCCCTCTTTTGGCTGTCTAGCTAGGCCACTGAATATGCTTATGTTTCCCAAGGATGCTACATGGTCAGCTCCCTACGTTTTGAACAGAAATGTTGCCTAGTTAAGCAAAATTTCTTAGCTGACTATGAAGGTGTCCATGATATTCAAAAATGATTTATAGATAGGCAGCTCACTGTTTCAGAGCTTCTTTAGCTGAATTCACTCTGAACATGTTTATGATGGCTAAAAATGCTGTTGACAAGTCTCTAGATTTGGAGTTTTTTGACATGAGGTCACTCAGAATACACTGAAGACACCCAAAAGGTAGGCCTAGGTAGGCAGCTGACTGGGTTTTGAGATGCCATCTCTCAGCTGAGATCACTTGCTGTCCATTTAGGCCCAAAAATCCTGTCTTGGAAAGCAACTTGAGGTTTTTGAGCTGAATTGACTCTTAAAGCTCATACGACATCCAGAAATGCTGTCTAGATAGGCAGCACTCTAGGTTTTGGAGCTTCTTTAGCTGAATTCACTCTGAACATGTTTATGATGTCCAAAGTGCTGGCTACATAGTCAGTTTTCTTGGTTCCCTGCTGGAAAAAAACAAAACAAAAAACTGCTAAATCCAGCCTATGCTGGTTAGCTGGTTTGGACTCTGAACACGCTTAAGATGCCAAAAAATGCTGTTGACAAGTCCCTAGATTTGGAGTTTTCTGACATAAGCTCACTCAGAATACACTGAAGACGCCCAAAAGGTAGGCAGCTGACTGGGTTTTGAGATGCCATCTCTCAGCTGAGATCACTTGCTGTCCATTTAGGCCCAAAAATCCTGTCTTGGAAAGCAACTTGAGGTTTTTGAGCTGAATTGACTCTTAAAGCTCATACGACATCCAGAAATGCTGTCTAGATAGTGACTACAAACATGATGTCCAAAAATACTCTGTAGTTTGGCAGCTCGCTAGGCTTTGAGGAACTGAGAAGACTCTGGGTACGAGGTCTGAAAAAAACATCCCCGTGTGTTCTGGCCTCTATCACCATTGCACTCCAATAGGGCACTTGACCCCTCGGTTCCTCCGAGGAGGCTGACTGTCCCTCCAGCTATAACGAAGCCAAGCGAGGCAATATTTTGCAAACCAAGTCACAAGGTGGGCATCATCTCACTCCTACCGACTCCATCATCTGATGCTGCTGCTGGACCGCAGTCGCAACTCCGAAACAGTACGGAAACAGCGCTGTCCGGGAAATCCCGATCACCATCTCCCCCTCCACCCCCCTTTACTAATGTTACCGCACCTCCAACCTTCCCTCCCCCCAGCCAGAGGAGTAGAAACAACAAGCCGCCATTTTGTTTGTGCGGAGAGAGTGAAGGAGGCAGGAGCGACCGAAAAAAAGCCACTCGAGCGCCGACCACTGCGACTCTGAGCGCCGCCGGCTCCGGTTCGCGGATCCAGACCGGATAAAACACAAGCCCGGCGATTAGCGGAGGCGACGGAGGGAGATTATAGATTCTCCCGTGTGCAAAGATTCTCAAAGAGCAGACTAGGTTTTCCTTTCTTTTGCTGTTCTTTTTTTAAACGAAGCGGAAGAGGGCAATACATTTAAACGAAGGGAAGCTCGTCAGGGGAAAAGGAAAATAACAGCGTAACGAAGTGGGAATATCTGTGAAATCACATCGCCGGTTGCTGGCGGACGACGGCGAAAGTGGGGAAAATTGCAGGAACTGTGCAAGAGAAGGGAGAAATTTAAAAGGGATGAACGCGCAGGGGGGTTCACAGCATCACAAAGCCTATGAAAGGGGTTTGAGGACCCCCAGATTTTGGGGGGTGCAGCTGGCAATATCACCCGGATCGGCAGATGCCTCAGACCCGAAATATCATTGAAGCCCAGCTCGGTTCGGTTCTGTTTTCGACCCACTGCTGGCTGTTCCTCTCGCTCGTCCTTAATGCTCCGCAAGGCTCTTCGTGCAGGGACAAATTATTCTTATTTGCTTGATGTGTCAGTGCATTGAAATACACGCATATGCATTGACCAACTTCACTTGATTCCCGTTCTTTAGCTCGTGCACAGCGGACTGCGAGACAACAACATCTTGCACTTCAGACCGATTGCTTGCATGTTCTGTCCATTAGACGGACACTTTTGAAATCATTTCTTTGCTTGCACGAGCTGTGCGCAGTGCAGGGTGGTCTCGTGAAGCGATGGTCAGAGGTTTTCTGCAAACACTTTTAACTCGTGCAGTGGACACGTTCACACAGAGGGCGCACGAGCCAGATTCAGATGCGAATGCACAATAAACCATTTGACTTGTCACTTTGAAGTGTTGTTGCAAAATGCTAAGACGTGGATACTGAAATATGCAAGTTGTTTGGAATCGTCTAAAGTGGTAGCTCGTGCATGCAAACTGAAGTTGGATGCACATTCATCGCGTTATTTATTCTGCAAAGAGTACTGTCTTATTAAGGATGAAAGGAAACTTTGACATGCCTATGACTGTTTAATGATATTTCCAGTATTTATTTGTTCTCTCCATTCATCTTAGTTACTTGGGAGGAAATAAAGACATTGATGAAGGAGATTCAAACATCTGTGTCAATTTTAAGGAGCACGATGGACTTTCAATCTTCTAAATAAAGTGATGCAGGCTGAGAATTGCACATGCTACAATGCAAAGGCAGACACGATTCTGAATCATAGCGTTTGCTCATGAGCATTGCATGAAGCCGCACCGGAGCGAGTTCGGTTTCTCGTACACAACGCCTTAAAAAAAAGAAACCCAACACTTCAGCTCGCCGCCGACAATGGCGGAAAAGACGGATGCAAGCAGTGAGGATAAATCTCGGGAAAATTGCTCAGTCGCCGAGGAGGCTACGTGAGTTTGCGGCGAGCTTGCATGACCGTCTGTCCCTCCCTTCACCTCCTCCATTCGGAAACATACTTTGAGGAACTAAAGACTAGAAAATCTTAAAAGGGAGCTTTAAAGGTGGACTGAACGTTGAAGCTTTGCTTTGCATTGCATTGCATGCATGTATCGTCCCATGAAAGGGAAACGGGAATCCGTCCGGTGCTCGTGAACGAGGAGAGATTTCATTTGCACATCGGCTCGCGACTGCACAGGAAGGGCTTTCCTACGCGGGATATATGCTTTAACACTAAACCGGAGGAAAACTATGGCCGATAATGTGCTGGAATCCGGTCCGCCTTCAGCTAAGAGGCCTAAATTGTCTTCCCCGGCTCTGTCGGTCTCCGCGAGCGATGGAAACGGTAACGTAAATAATAATGTTTCACGCGCTGCGGTGTGCGGCGGCGAGTCTGCCGCTGTTCGCCTGCATGTATGAAAAAAGACGCTCGACGTGTGTTCCCAAGAGCTTTCTTTTGTTGTATCTGTTTGTTTGCATCGTCCCCTGGTATTTAAATAACTTCGCAGGGATAGCTAGCAGGCTAATTTGCTCCGTGTTTTCATTTGAAGTTGATGAGGTGTGTTACAATACTGTTTGTGCCTGGTCATCTGTAGTATGCAGTGTTTTTCCGGGTGTGCGTTACACAAACTTTTCGCTTTGTTCGTCGTTGTGAGATGTCGAGAGCAGGGGTTGGTGGCAAAGGTTTATGGGGTGATGCATTTTGAGCTTGTCAGGAAAAGAAATACTCGACAGGAACGTGTTATCAATCACGTCGTTTTACTGACACACACGCTTGCGAGTGAAGTGTAGAGCACTTTGAGACTCCAGAGGTCTTTCTTTTCAAGTTGGTTTACATGTAGTGCGTACTAAATAGTTGACAAACCAGTGTCTGCAAGTTTCTGATCAACACCACTTCATCTGTTTGTTTACTCTGTATTTTAACTAGCTTTGCTGGTCTTCCTGTTAGACCAGATGAAAAGTGTCCAAGACCCCTCTAAATCCAGCCTGACTAGTTAAGACAAGCAAACCAATCTAGGCTGGTTTATACAGCTTTTTTTACAGCATGTATAGAAGTGGAAGTCAGGTCATATTGCCTGAACTCTAGTGGTTCACCAGTGCAGGTTTTTAAATGGCTGATATATCAACAGAGCAGAAGGGTGACTGTTATGCTAACCTATAATGTGTGTTTAATTTCATAATAGCAAACAAGATGAATTTGAATCAGCATTTTATTTCATACAATATTTATTTCATTAAAGTATGGGGAATCTGGTGTAAGTTGTGCCACAGTTTGTGTTGTCATCTAGGCAATAGCAGCTGAGTCCTTAGCTATCTTCAAGAATCGGCTAAAAACACATCTCTTCCATCTTTATTTGACCCTCTAACTCTAGCACTCTCTTTTCTAATTCTATTCTTAAAAAACAACAACTAACACTAGCTTTTCTAATCTTTTTGTATTTTTTTCTATTAGTTTTCTTTTTATTTATTATACAATTAACCAAAGCAAAAAAGGCCTCTAACACTAGCTTGCTCTATTCTATTTATATATATATATATATATAAAACCTTGCTACATATATTGAATTAAGCTAATTGAGACTTGTTATAGCACTTGCATATCATTGCTCTTTTGTTGATTTTGATTGCTTCCATCGTCCTCATTTGTAATTCACTTTGGATAAAAGCGTCTGCTAAATGACTAAATGTAAATAAGAAATGAATGTTTGTACAACTAATACTTTGAACTAAATCCCATTTTTTGTTTTTATTTTTTACTGCACACTATCTGCAGTTACCTAAAGATAAACCCATAAAACAGGCATAAGACGGTTATTTTAACATTCAGAATATTGAAGTCAATGTAAAAATGTTTTTAAATTTTGGAAATATTGTATAGATGAAAAAACAGTTACATGCCAAAAATGTGTCACATAATTGGCTATAAATTGCTGTCACTTTTCTAATTTGCGTCTCTTGAAAATTTACATGCATTTAAAAACTCTCCTTTAAATATAAAATTAAATAAAATCTCTCATGTATCCACAAAAAAGGTTGTATGTAGACTTTAAAACAGATAAAAGTGTGAAAAACACTTCTGTAAATCAGCCAAGCGTTTGTTGGTTGTTGGTCTATGACCATAATTCAAATCCAAATATTGTCTTATCAATTGCTTGGCTGATATATCGATCTAATCACTAATGTGAAGACTGCATATAAATTTATACATTTTCATATTTAGAGTATGTTGCATTTATTAGTCATTGGTGCGTTGCTGCTATCAGGATCTGCCATTATGTAGCAAAAGGCCCCCATTTTGTCCCACCACTTGTCCATTGTTATGCCTTGCCATGTGTTTTTTATTAGTATGAACCATTAGGACATGCACACCGGCTCTACTGCATACTGTTCTCCTGTGAGCCGATAATCTCAGTCCTTCTCTCATCACGGGAGCTGCAATAAACTGTTGCATGAGATTCGTTCAGTCGCGCTTTGGTCAATTTGTCTAGATTTCTTGCTGTAGATTGATGGATCAACCCATGTATTGTCCAGGTCAACTAACTTCCCGGTGTATTGAAATTACAGATGTGTTGTCCACTTGTTGTTGTGTTTTAGTATTATTTAGTATTTGTCTCATCAGATTAAATTCTGTCTAAGAACAAATATGGTTTCTTTTGCTGTGGCTTTGCTGGAGACTTCTTATTTTTTGGGCATATGCTATAATTATTCTCTGATGTATCTCATTATGAGTGATTTTTCTGTGAGCAACAACCTTATTAAAGTCTCCTTTCCCCCTTTTTTTCAGATTTTAGCTCTCTGTTTGACCTGGAGCAAGACCTCCCGGACGAGCTCATTAACTCCTCCGACTTGGGCCTTCCTAACGGGATGGACCCCGGCCAGTTGCACACCACTCTGGGTGGAGGAGGGATGTTGGGCCCTCTGGGTGGCTCAGGCCAGGACACAGCGGCCAAACACAAGCACCTGTCTGAGCTCCTCCGCCCTGGCGCCCCTCCATCCACCTCCACAGCCACCGGCAACCCCGGTAACGCGCCCTCCTTGGGGATGATGGGAGGACTGAGCGGCAAGCCGGTTACTCAGGGACTGGGTGGCCCTCAACAGCAGCAGCCTGGCATGATGCCGCAGCCTGGCATGGTGGCGGGACTGAACCGGGGCATGATGGGCACCCAGAAAGGGAACGGACAGCCGCAGAGCATGATGGGAGGGCAGATGATGAATGGTGCGCCTAGAATGGGCTACACCAATGTGAACATGAATGCGGGCATGGTTGGTAACGGGAACATGCTGCCCGATGCTCTGCAGCAGCAGAACGCAGGGCAGCAGATGGCACAGGCAGCAATGAGACCGCAGCAACCAGGAGCAGTGAACAAGGTAACGTGAACAAATCAGAGTGTCAGTATAATAATTCTGTGTGCAAAAGCCAATGAACTGCGTGCAAAATGGTTTTGCTTCAAGCTTTAAGGTTAACTTCAATCTGTGGTTTATATCTTATTATTATGAACTGGTGTGTCTTTGAGTGAAAGAGCTATTTAATTTGGGGTCAGTAAGATTAAAATTTTTTTTTTTTTTTTTTTATTCATCAAGGATTAAATTGTATGTAATATGTTACAATATGTTGTTCTAAAAATATATTCAAAATAAATGCTGTTCTTTTGAACTTTCTGTTCAAGAATTCTGCAAAAAGGATCATGTTTCCCTAAAAATATTATGTAGCACAACTGTTTTCGACATTTGCAGTAAGAAGTGTTTCTTGAGCAGCAAATCAGCATATTAGAATGATTTCTGTGGATCATGTGACACTGAAGACCGGAGTAATGATGCTGAAAATTCAGCTTTGCCAACAGAGGAATATTTTACATTTTAAAAATATCGAAATTAAATTTAAAATTGTAATAATATTTCACAATATTGCTGTTTTCACTGTATATATGATCAAATAAATGCAGCCTTGGTGAGCTTAACCCATTTAGGCCTAAAACGCCTTAAACGTCATAAAGGTAAACACACACAGATGTGTGATCAGGTTTTAATGGGTTAAGAGACTCAAACGTATACAATTTTATGTAATATTATATATTTTATTTATTATAGATGCTATTTATTTATTATTTAATGAGTATATTTAGATAGTTTTTTAGTTTTTATTATATATATTCAGTTTTGATCTAATTATTAATTACAATAAATATATTTAATATTATATATATATATATATATATATATAATATTATTTTAAACAAACATAAGTGTTGCTTTTCATTAGACAAATCGAAAAACTGACAAAGACCCAATGAAATCAGTAAATAAAGACCATTGGCTAAATTAATTAATTAATTATTAATATTATTATTATTTTAATACAAAAAGTGCAAGCCCTTTTAAGCGTTTCTGTCCCAACTTCCTGTTTCAACAGTTGTCAAACTATTTTATGGAGCAAAAAGTACAACAACAACAAAAAGCGCAATGTTCTGTTGCTGTCACACACCTATCAGTCCCAGACCCAAACTTTATGGTTAAGTTGCTTTAGAGAGAACCTAAAGGTCAAACAAATAGTTCTCAGGATTTATGACTTTTAAAGGCCAAGTTGTCCAATTTTCAAACTTTATAACCTGAAAAAAAAAAAAGACTCATGTGGTGTTTGTCGTTGGTTGCTTGATTTAAAAACTAAATTTGAAAAATTCTGGTTTTCATTGTCCGAGTAGACAAATCTGATTACTTTTAGTGACAGCACTGTATTCCCCTCCTTTAAAAACACAACCCTTTGTTAATGTTTTTTTTGTCTTGTAAGACTGTTGTTAGAAATCAGGTAGTGAAATAGCCTCTTCAAGTGAAAGAAATCTCTTGTGGTGTTTCTTTGGTTTGAATGTGATGTGATCCTTCACACTGAAACAGTCCTCAGTTTGAAAAAACTTCTCTACTAACTCATACGAGGAACTCTGCGCACCATTTTGTTGATTCACAGGCGATTGCACAACCTGGACTGCAGGAAATGGGCAGAAAAAAAGAGGGAATGACATTTTCTTTTTTAGTTTTGCTGGGTACTTCTAGATTTCAAGCTGCTGTTTTGAGGTTTATTTTGCAGAATTGATACCGCAGTGTCACTAACATTAAACGTATGCTGTGAGTAAACAATGAGAACGTGAGTGTCAAACAGGCTGAATGATTGATTCTCATCTATTGATGTTCATGTTCTTGTTTTGCTGTTAACATTCTCAGTTTTGTCAGATCATCTTGGATGCTTTATGATTCAGCCCAGGATGATGGATCAGATTCTGTCATGACTGATATACTAGCTCATTTTCATTCTTGATAAAGTTTTTCTTTGGTGTGTTTTTTTTTTTTTTTTTAAATTTTTAAATTTTTTTTTTCCTCAGATGGGAATGATGGGTGCTCCAGGCCCCTACGGTAGTTCATATGGTCAGTGCGGAGGACAGTCCCTTGGGCCTCAGCTCCAAAACAAAGCGGGACAACCCAACAGCATTAACCAGTTCAACATGGACAAGAAACCTCAGCATGGGCAGAACATGGGTGGCATGGTGAGAGAACTGTACAGAAATTGAGCCTTCAGTTATCATTTCCCCTCAGACCTCAGCCAGTGGTTCATCCCACTGACACTGAACTACTTGAGTGGTTATTTCTAGGTAGTCACAAAATTCAAAGTAGGTAGTCAAAACTTGTTTCCCCAGATTTGTGCATAATTTGAGAGGCCATTATTTGTGAAATTCCACACATCACTACCCCCTTTTTCAGTTACTTTTGATCTCGAAAATGCTTTGAATAGTGATGCACTGTAACGGAAATTTGTCACCTAAACTGCCTCGGAAGACTCACTAGACAGAAAGACAAAATCAAAGTGCTTTTTTTTTCAGTTAATGTGTGCATATAAGCAATTACACCTACTTACATGGGTTAGTGTGACCTTTTATCTAAAATAGTCTAACATTTAATTGAAAAATTACATATTTTTAGAATAAACTAAGACCCAGCTCTTGCTTTACTGACATACATATGTGCAGAACACAATAACACTCTCAAGTTGATTTTTATGCAATAAAAGTTGTATTTGCATGGACAAAGTCATCTTACAATTAAAGATCTGTTAAAGTTGCAGTTACTTCCTAACATTTTTGACAGCCACAATTTTGGTACATCCCTAGTTTTGAATAAATGTTGCTTAAATTAAACATATATAAATAATTTCTGGCTAATTTGTTTGATTTTTATTATTATTATTTTTTTTTTCTTGTTACAAGTACAATTTCAGTATTCTCAGTAACACATTTTCCCATATTAAAACTATTCTGCAGAATCTAAACATTCAGAATCTTCAAATATGGAAAAAAAGTGTGCAGGTTTTGCATTTAGAGCATAGTTTTCACACAAATATTAATCAACACAACCGTTTTCAACATTGATAATGTTTCTTGAGCATCAAATCATCATATTAGAATGATTTCTGAAGGATCATGTGACACTGAATACTGGAGTAATGATACTAAAAATTCAGCTTTTTATGACAGGAATAAAGTACATTTTAAAATAGAAAACAGTTATTTTAAATTGTAATAACATTTCACAATATTATTGTTTCTACTTTATTTTTGATCAGACAAATGCAGTCTTGGTCAACATAAGAGACTTATTTCAAAAATATATATATATATTAAAAAAAAAAAACGTACCGATCCCATTTTTTGAGCTAATTCTCTGTTTCTTAACACTCTGCAGCAGCAGGAAGATGAAATCCTGTCCCTTGAAACCCTCTCTCTGTCTGTGTCTAGCAGAGCTCAGGTGTGGTGGGTGGCGTATCGGGCCCAGGCTCGGCGGCGGCTGCGGCGCCCCCTGCAGCGGACCCGGAGAAGCGTAAACTCATTCAGCAGCAGCTGGTGCTGTTACTGCACGCTCACAAGTGCCATCGCAGAGAGCAGGCCAACGGAGAGGTCCGCCAGTGCAGCCTACCCCACTGCAGAACCATGAAGAACGTCCTTAATCACATGACGCACTGTCAGGCCGGAAAATCCTGCCAGGGTGAGCGCTGCCACCAGTTTATATTCTTTCAATCATATTTTATTTTCCCACAATTAAACAATGCGTGTGTTCCTCTGCAGTGGCTCACTGCGCGTCCTCCAGGCAGATCATCTCTCACTGGAAGAACTGCACACGGCATGACTGTCCCGTCTGCCTGCCGCTTAAAAGTGCTGGAGACAAAAGAAACCAGCAGTGTGAGTTTTAATATGCACAAATGCTACTCATCCTGATGTCGTTCAAAATCTGTGACTTCCTTTCTTCTGTCCAACACAAAAGAAGATATTTAGAAGAATGCTTCAGCTGTTGGATTCATTGACTTTACTTAAAGGGCTCATATGATGCAATTTCAAGTTTTCCTTTTGTCTTTGGAGTGTTACAAGCTGTTCGTGCATTTATATGAGATCCGTAAAGTCGCAAAGATTAAAGTCTCAAACTCAAAGAGATATTCTTTGTAAAAGTTAAGTCATCCTCGCCTTCCTAAAACACCTCATTCAAACACGCCCCCACAAATCTACATCACTGAGTGGGAAGATTTGCATAACACCGCCAAAATGTATACGCAAAGAAAGAAGGCGTAACTTTTATTCTCGTTGTAGTATTGTTGCCGCCGCCACCATGTCGTGGAGACGCTGTGTGTTTCCAAATATGGTAAGGGGCGTAACATTTCTGTCACACGCTTGAGGTAGTCGGCTGGATAGCTGGCCAATCAGAGCACACCGCACTGTTCAGAACAATGAGCTTTGTAAAAATTGGTACGTTTCAAAAAAACGGGGCATAGAGGAGTAACAATAATGTACAGTACGTGGAAAATTGTGTTTTTTAAACCTTAAACCACATTGCATTACACCAAATCCACAAAATAATCTTCTTTTTAGCAGCATCATATGATCCCTTTAAAACATCATCTTTTATACTAAAATACTACAATTTCAAAATTATTTAAAGGGTTGTTCAATCTCTCATCCTTTCATCCATTTTTCTCTCTAGCTCTGCTGGGAGGTGCTGGGATGGGCATGGGTGGTCCGTTAGGTGGGTCATTACCCGGTGGTCAGCCTTCAGCCCCAAACTTAAACCCACCCAGTCAGATTGACCCAAGCTCCATTGAAAGAGCTTACGCCGCCCTTGGACTCACCTACCAGGGCAACCAGGCATCCAATCAGAATCAGCAGACCTCTGTGCCTGCTCAACCCGGCATGAGGACGCTCAACAATATAGGTGAGAGTTTCCATATGTTTACATGTATGTCCACTAATGTTATTTAAAGGGATAGTTCACCCAAAAATGAAAATTCTGTCATTAATTAATCACCCTCATGTTGTTCCAAACCCGTAAGACCTTTGTTCATCTTCAGAACTCAAATTAAGATATTTTTTATTAAATCCGAGAGCTCTCTGTCCCTCCTATAGACAGCAATGCAACTACCACGATCAAGGCCCTGAAACATAGTAAGGACATCGTTAAAGTAGTCCATGTGACATCAGTGGTTCAACCTTAATTTTATGATTTTTGTTGTTATTAATCATACATGTAGTGTCTTTTCAGTTAGTACAAAAACTAGTCAGCTAGTGTACATCCTTAACATGTCTTGCCTACAATGTCTTAAACTGTGTGCACCAGCAGGTGGGAACTCAATGGGAGTGAACGGTGGAGTCGGTGCTCCGATGACGAACCAGCATCCAGGAATGCTGCCTGATGGCATGCTGCACAGGAACTTGACGCCTCAGAGGTACCGGACATCACTGCGGCTCAGTGCACCAGGCCTGGTTTAAATGGATTGGTCAGTGAAAGCTTTATGTTGATGTTTGATGATTTGTCTCTCTCTCTTCCAGTCTGATGAATGACGGCTCTGGTGTTGGTAACATGGGTTCTGCAGCAACAGCTGCTCCCCCCTCTGCAGGAATGAGGAAGAGCTGGCATGAAGACATCACACAGGACCTCCGCAATCACCTCGTACACAAACTGTGAGTGATATGCTAACACACAGCCTGTCATTTTATACATCTATTATAAGAAATAGTAAAACTATGTTGGGGAATTTTACATTTATGATAAATGAATGAAAGTGAAGGTGGTGTCAACACTGAATTATTACCAGTTAGTAGCAGATGTTCCTGCTTGATCGCTGTATTCAGCTGAAGTAGGTGGTGGAATACAGTATGTACTCTCATTGGCTGTCGGACAAATCACATCGCTGCTCATTTGCATAAAGACAGATAAAACAGTCACTGTTGCTCACGTCATCAGAAAGCACCAACTCTCATTGAAAATTAATAACTTTAGGTCGCTTCTCCGCTGCAAATCACTGTCGATATTGACACATCACTTATACACATTTCAATTCTGTGAATAGAAAGTCCAAAGAAACAGCATTTGTTTGAAATAGATATCTTCTGTAACATGATAAATGTCTTTACTGTTATGTTTGATCAGTTTAATGCATCCTTGCTGAATTAAAGTATTTATTTCTTAAACTACATTTTTGAAGGATGATGTACATTGTTACAAATGCATATATTTATACTTAAAGGGTTAGTTCACTCAAAAATGAAAATAGTCAATAGTTACTCACCCTCATGTCGTTCCAAACCTGCAAGACCTTCATTCATCTTCAGAACAAAAATTAAGATATTTTTGATGAAATCCGAGAGCTTTCTGACCCTCCATAGACAGCAACACAACTGACATGTTCAAGACCCAGAAAGGTAGTAAGGACATCGTTATAATAGTCCATGTGATATCAGTGGTTCAACCGTAATTTTTTTTTTAGTTTTGTTTTTGCACAAAAAGTATTCTTGTAGCTCCATAAAATTACTGTTGGGCCACTGATGTCACATGGACTATTTTAATGATGTCCTTGCTACGTTTATGTGCCTTCAACATGTCAGTTACATTGCTGTCATGAATTATACATGAAGTAAAAGAAACGTTACCTGAAATAAAGTATACAAAATGAAACATTTTATTTCAGCTAGCTATCAAGGCCACATTTCTCAATTTCAAGTTGATGTACTAAAATAACTAAATAAAAAAAAAACTTAAATAAAAATTCAGAAAAATTGTATAGACAAACTAAAAACACAACAAAATTGCTGAAACTTTAACAAAAATCAAAATGAAAATGAAAAATACAAAAATAAAAGTTAATTCAAAATGTTAATAAAAACTGTAATAGAGTCTCACACTGTGTCTACACCAGACGCAACAATTGTAGAGTCGCGCCACAACAGCTAAAGTCTGTCTACACTGGACGCAACAAAGCAAGCATTGCAAATAATTTGAACTCCGTTTCAAGACATCATAAATCGAACGAGGCATCGGTTTACTGTCGGGGATTTGTTGTGTCGTGCCACACCTCATCCAGTGTAGACAGCATCACTGATTATAATGGGTTCTATAATATTTTGTTGCGCCGCTCGCGTCCGATGTAGACACGGTGTCAGTGATACTGAAATAGCACTGATTTATTTGAAATTGCTCCTTGTGAACTTATTTAAAATCCTTATCTATTTATCACACAAAACTGGATCACACATGGTGCTGTCTAACTTCATGAATTCACTCTGTTAATTGAGTATTTTTCTGTTTGTGTGTGTGAGAAGTGTGCAGGCTATCTTCCCCACTCCAGACCCTGCAGCACTGAAGGATCGGCGGATGGAAAACCTTGTAGCTTATGCTCGCAAAGTGGAGGGCGACATGTACGAATCCGCCAACAGCAGGGTAAGAAAATGCTTGCACAGTCTCATGTCTGTGGATTGTATTTGGTAAATATATAAGTGAATCCACAGAATCACTTGACTCCTCACATTTTACCCATGACGCAGCTGTCACAGTCTAGCGTTGGACAGAGCGCTGGAAAACCTCTTCCTAACCAGGCGTGATACGTCCATTAATTTTTCTGTCTCCACTGAAAGCTGCACGAAAAACACTTTGAACCGAAACATTATACATGTTTAAAACAAATTGTAAGAATGATAGTCCTCGTGAATGTTTAACTTTTCCAGGCGGAGTATTACCACTTGTTGGCGGAGAAGATTTATAAGATTCAGAAAGAGCTGGAGGAGAAGAGGAGAACCAGACTGCAGAAGCAGGGTATGATGCCAGCTCAGCCTGGCATGCCCAACAGTGCTCTACCTCAAGCACCAGCTGGCATGAATCAGGCACAGCCGCCTAGTACGTACACATACACACCTGCATAATCTGGCCTTAAAGGAATTGTTCACCCAAAAATGAAAAATTACTGAAAATGTACTGATCCATAGGCTATCCAAGCTGTAGATGAGTTTCTTCATTGGAACAGATTTGTTGAAATTTAGCGTTTCGTCTCTTGCTCACCAATGGATCCTCTGCAGTGAATGGGTGCCGTCAGAATGAGAGTCCAAACCACTGATAAACATCACAATAATCCACAAGTAATCCACATGACTCCAGTCCATCAGCTAATGCCTTTAGAAGTGAAAAGCTGTGTCTGTTTGTAAGAACCAAATCCATCATTAATGTATTTTAACTTTAAAACGTTGCTTCTGGCCAAAATACAAGACCATGTATTATTGTGTCCAAAAGAATTCGCGATATCTATAGAAACCTTAGGGAATCAGGCAAATTAATTTTTACTTTTTTTTTTTTAATTTAGTTTTTCTTTTTACCCAATGAGCGTAAGGATACTGATAAACACAGGGCACATGCATTTTCACTTCTTCAGGTCACAGCTGACCTGAGACTCTGGCTTTCTCTGTCTTCTTTGAAGCTCTCTATGAAATAACAAGAGAGAAAATACTGTCAGGTTCAACAGTATGATGAATTAATATTAACATCAAAACTGATACTTTAACCTGTCAACTTGCGTCCATGTTTTTATTCTTTTTAACCTATAGTTGCGCCGGCGCCAATGAAGTCATGCAGTTAACGCGCTTCTAATTCAGTTTTAATGTGCGCCTAGAACGGCCACAGATGAGGCATTAAGTGCATGGCACTGCGACCAACTTTACATTTTACAGAGGTTAATGTGGTCGCTCAGTTTTTCTAGATCAGTTTTAATCGTGTAATAGATTTGAACAAAGAAATCAGTTGCTACACAAAGGCAGTATTGGCCATTACTTGATTGCAAATACAAATACAAAAATTAGATGAGTAAAGAAAACGCGGTACTTATTAAAAGAATCACTCTTTTATTTAAAAATATGAACACAGGAAACCGCTGTTAACAGGTTAATGTAACATTTCCTATTCCATGACTAATAAAATAATGGTAACTTACCGTCTGTATAATATTGAACATGGTTCTTCTCGGAGTAGCGCGGCTGCGCGCTGTGCCGTCGTCTTGTTTGACAGGTGTGGCGCTGGAGTAGGCTATTTGCGTGTCGTGTTATCATAAGTGTCCTGTTCATTTGAAATATGATGGTTATCGCTAATACCGATATATCGTCACACCCTAAATTAACACGATGTAGATATTTCATGATTTGAATATCACGGTATATCGCGACACCCCTAGCTGGAAGAAATGGTTTAAAGTTAGAAACGTCTTGATGGATTTGTTTATTATAAACACACAGCTTTTCATTCATGTAGGTTACTTGTGGATTATTACGTTGCATTTATCAGCTGTTTGCACTCTCATTCTGACGGCACCCATTCACTGCAGAGGATCCATTGGTGAGCAAGTGATGTAATGATACATTTCTCCAAATCTGTTCCCATTTTTGTCTACATCTTGAATGGCCTGAGGATTTGTACGTTTTCAGCACATTTTCATTTTTGGGCGAACTATACCCTTAAATTTAAACCAAACGTACACACACACACGCAGTTAAATCAAATGATGCTGTTTGTGATAGTTGTTCTGGTCTTTCCTAGATGGTCCCCATTCAGATCCGTCCCTAGTTCAAGCCGCTGGACCCAATCAGATGGTCAACCGCATGCAGAATCCTGCTGGTATGGCACACTCACTAAATGGTCTGTAGTTAATTTTTTAAAATGTCTACAAATAAATCCCTTTTTTTTGCATTTGCCTTTTTTGTAACTTTTTTGCAACTCTTCTGCAGGTATGAATCAGTTTGCTCAGGTGGGGATGCAACAGCCAATGGGACAAAGGGCAACGCCACCCCTGCCAATGGGAGCAAACCCCAATCAGGTAAAATCACTTGTGACTTGAAGAGGGACAACTAATTAAACTAATTTTTATTATGTTTATTTTGAGCTTTTATTGTGTATTTTCAGATGGGTATACAGGGAACACCTCGAATGACTCAACCCAACGTACCCCAGTTACAAAACCAGTACCTGCAGAACCAGTTTCCAGGCACGGGTGCCGGACTGGGCCAGGGTGCAGTTGCCCTGAACCAACCTGCAGGGCAGGGAGCCATGTCACAGGTCAGCTATTAAAACACATTCATACCATGTTACTCAGTACAGCTTGTTGTCTCTAATGCATCTAATATGATTTGTCTTTTGGTGGCTAAAAGAGTGAAAGAGATTTTCTGTTGTGAAAGACAATAGGAATGACTAATGTGAATGAATGACTAATATGCACAATTGTAGGAAAAGTACTGTTTAAAGAGATTTAAGCATAACATTTAGCGTAATTTAAAATTGCCTTATTAAAACCCATTTTGTTCATTATTAGACATGTATCTTGGTCTGTTTGTGTATGTTTTAGCACCTGAGTAATTAGTTAGTATTACTTGTGCTCATAAATGTTGATAAAACTTAATGTTAAGTAATACTTGATGTAAATGAGTGATTTAGGGACAAAAAAAAAAAAAAAAAAAGCATTTATACTTTTATTCAGCAAGAATGTATTAAATTGATCAAAATTGACAGTCGACATTTATAGGGTTACAAAAGATTTCCATTTAAAACTTTGTTCTTTTCATCAAAAAATCCTGAAAAAAAATTGTGTCATTGTGTCCACAAAAATATTAATCAGCACAACTGTTTAAATGAGCATAAGAAACTTTACATATAAACATTATATTAAAAGAAATATAAAAAATGTAGTAACTTCAAACTATCTATGTAATATATTCAACAAAAACATTTGGGCCAAACAACAGTACAGTAAAAAGAAATCTAGTAATAAATAATGGCACATTTTTTTCACTGATGGTTCTTCACTGAAGAAACCCAAGTTATATAATTGTTCATTTTTATACATGCTAATATACATAGTAATACATAGAAATATTTAAATATTTTTCTAAAACATTTTAAAATTGTAAAACCAAAAAATATTCTATAACATAAAAGCCACAGTAATTGCTGATGCAGCCATGAAAGGGTCTTCAGGAAACAGAACAACTTAAGATCACTGCAGTATTCCCAATGCATAGTGTTATATCACCAATAAAACAGGAAAATGTTGTAAATATTTAATACGTTGCCCAGCCCTCGATGTATAGTAATACCACCCAGCTAAGTCTCATTTTTGTTTATCTTTTTCTCTCTCAGAATCAGATGCCCACTCCACCATCGCTGGCAGTCAGTAGTCCAGTAGCTCAAACCCAGGCAGCAGTCTCAGGCTCCGCAGCCGCTGCTGGCCCTCAGGGGCCTCCGTCCAACCTCCCCCCACCTGCTCCACAGCCTGGACTGCACGCGCCCTGTCCTCCCTTACGCCAAAACTCCCCTTCTCCTGCACGGAGCCTCACCCCTACCCCTGCCCCGCACCAAACGCCCCCGCAGTTGCCGGGTAACCAGACCCCCCAGCCCCACACCCCAACTTCTTTGACCACTATGGCCCCACCTGCAACGCAGCTGCCCCCGATGGCACAGGGGGTGGGCCCCGAAAAAGCCAGTCAGCTCCAGCAGCCGTCGCATGGGGGCGGAGCCGCTGGAGGCCCCCAAACAGGGCTAGCGTCATCTGTGCCTTCCCAGAATGCACACGGGCTTTGTGCACACCCACACACTCCTGTGAGTATCACAATCGAGACTGTTTGTTTGGGGTGTTTTTGCTTATACCTTCACATCAACACTGAAGAGCCTCCATTTATCATTTTTGTTTGGGTCTTCTGTGAATTTAGGGCCCTATGATGAAACATAGAAATGGAGTTTACAGTATAATGCGAATTGTCATGGAATTTGGCAAAATTTGAATGAATAGTTCAAAAGCAGGGCTGTACATTTAATCAAATCTGTAAAAAAAAAATCACGTCTTTTGAATATTAAAGCACAAAAAGCCTGCATTTAAATGTGTAGTCTACATGTTCTGCATGTCTGTTTGAATGAAAATTATATTTCTCAAAGTAATAACTGTAATAATACAGTTTATTAAAACATTAATTTTAGAGTATCACTTTTTTTTTTTTTTTGTCCGTGTTTTAATTTAAACCGTGAACCTTTGTTGTGCAGGACAGTGTTTGCCACAAATGAAAGTAATTGTTCAAATTTAATTTCATTTCATTTCATTTTAAAAGATTACATTTTTGAATTTTTATGCATTTATTTGATTTACAACCGTTTTTGATAATGGTTCCAAAACAATAACTATTAAAGATTTTCTGAAAGAATTAAACTATTTTAAAATGCGCTATTTATAAAATGAAAGTAAAAATTATTAAGTTAAGTTTAAACTGGGGGGGGGGGGGATTCATAATTTGGGAAAAGATAAAACTAATCATAGCGTTTCATGAATTTCTCTGTTTTGTTTGTCTGCTATGGAACTCTGTCACACTTCGCTTGTTTGTGATGAAGCAAAATAAACAAAAATGCACAGGGTTGATAGAAGAAGGGAACACATGAAACATGAAAGCTTTCTTAATCTGCAGTTTGTTTAATATTTCCTTCATATTCTTTAGTTGTATTGCTGGTTTTTCGCCTTTTTTTTTTGTGTTGGCTGTTCTCTTACTGTACTCTTTCGCATTGGCTGTTCCTTCTGGCATCTTTTTTTTTTTGGCTTTCCATGCACTGCTGTTCTGTATTAGGCATTTCCTGCTGACTGTTATTTCTCATTGGCTGCTCTCTCATTCAGACACGTAGTTCTCTAGTTATTTGCTGTTCCTTTTGTTTGCCATTGGCTGCTTTTTTTTTTTTTTTTATAGAGTGTTCCTTCAGATTTTTGGTTGCCATTGGCTGTTTTGTCTTATTTTATCTCTATTTGAGCCTAAGCTATTGTTTTTTTGTTTGTTTTTTAATTATTATTTATTTTTGTAGAGATTCTTACTGGTTTTTGTTTGCCATTGGCCTTCCTCCTGACTTGTCTCTTATTTAGCCATTTGCTCTGTCTTGTTTCTTTAATTTCTCATTGGCTGTTCTCTCTATCTGCTGTGCCTTGTTGCCTGTTCCTCCCTCAATTTGTTTGCTCCTAATCTGCTGTTCTCTCCCACCCCTCAGCTATCCCAGAAGTCATCTCTTACTGCAGACGGTCAGGCCTCAACTCCTGCCTCGGACAGCAGTGCTGACCCAAGCTCACAGCTAACATCATCCGAGCCCACCGCCCCACTCGACCCCAAAACTGAGGTCAAACAGCAAGAAGAAGAGGATGAGGATGAGGATGAGAATGAGACCGAGGATAAGGCCTCAGGGAAAATGGCTGCCATGAAGACTGAGATTAAGACTGAAGAGAAACCAGAGGTGAGTCGGAAAACTATACATCTGTTAAACCAGAAACTGATCCTTTCTTTTCAGTCTGTATTTCGATTCCGTCTCTAACCTTATTTTGATTGGTCTGCAACATAAAGAAGGAGGAGCCTGCAGACGATGAATGTAAGACAGAGCCAATGGAAACATCTATTGGGTCGACAGCCGAGGACAAGAAGCCGGAGGTCAAAACCGAACCCAAAGAGGAAGAGGCTACGGGAACAAACAGCACTCCTGCAAACACACAAAGCAAGAAGAAAGGTAAAACAAACTAACGCACACATTCATGGAGACATTTCAGGTGTTGAGTGTTTTTTTTTTTTCAATGTAAAAATACCTTTTTCTATGAAGATATAATGTGCTGGGAAAAACTCCATTGGTAGACAATCCCGGAGAAGTTAAACTTGAAGCTTTTTGTTTTATAGGCTATGTCTCCATTTTATAATTGATTGTCATTCTTGATGCTTCATGAAATTGTAGTTCTAAGTACACAATTTTGTCTTTTTGTCTGATTTTCAAAGAATCAAAATGTGTAATGTGATCAATTTGATAGATTAATTGGGGTTTATAACTGTTAAAAATGTTTTGGTTAGTGGCACAGAAATCATGTTTCACCTTTAATGACCCTGCAGATGTTCTTATATAATTTGCACACAGTCATTAACCAAAGCATCTTACAACATGCAATGGATTTACTGTTATTTTAGTTTGTGATTTCAATTTATATGGTGCTAAAAGTAGGGAAAATCAACAGTTGTCATTGCATGAAATCTACTAATTCTGATCTAGAATCGGCAGGTGCTTGTTCCTTTCCTCGGTTTAATATGAAGGACAAACACTGCTTTGAAATCAGTACTCATGATTTTCATATGAATATGTGCCTGATTCTTGACTCCGCTGCTATACCTTTATTTCCTTCCTCTCCATCAGTCTTTAAACCCGACGAGCTCCGCCAGGCTTTAATGCCCACTCTGGAAGCTCTGTACAGACAGGACCCAGAGTCGCTGCCCTTCCGGCAGCCGGTGGACCCCCAGTTACTGGGAATACCCGTACGTATTCGAACTAGTAACAAAACTAACCTGGTAAGGGCCTGCGCTGGCACGCATTACGCTACAGAAAACCTAGCACTTTTCAGTTCTAGTTTCATTATTTATTTATTTTTACCTTTATCCCCTCTCTTTCTCTCTTCTGCCTGCTGTTGTGTGCACTATGTTTGGATGTGAGAGAGACGTTGCAAGCTTGCTTCTGTAGCGTTTCTGTCAGAAAACATGAGTGAATATAAGGCAGCGCAGACTATGAACATCTGTTCTTGTGCTTTGTGTCTTCATCTTGTCAAAACATAGACAGAAAATGATGTTAGACCGTATTCAAATCAGGAAAATTTAAAGCTGAAGCTTGTTTTGAAATTAAAACCCTGAATTAATGTGCTGAGCCATTTTTTTTTGGACCACCCCAACACCACAACATTGACTCACTCAACCAATGGTGTTTGGCGAGTTTGGGATGTGTTTGGGCAACAAATAGTATGTGTGTGTGTGTGTATGTGTATATATATATATATATATATATATATATATATATATATATATATATTTTTTTTTTTTAAACTAGTGATGTTGCTAATGCCAGAGATTACGTACTTAAGCTTTAAATTAATTTTATTTACACTGTGTATTTAAACAGAGGATTGTAGCGTTAAGATTATATCAAATTGGGCTGTGAAACAAGGACATTTTAGTTAATGATAAAACAGTTATTTGATGATAAATGCACTTTTAACTAGTTTATTTTGAATGTTCAGTTGGCATTAAGTCTTAAATGTTGCTGGTTGTATGGCATCAACAAAATGAAATGGCTCTGAAAGATCTCACAGTCTGCGATGGCATTATTTTCTGCATTTAGTATCATTTTTACTCTCATCTGCTTAAACTCCATGTACTTCATTATCTTAACCTGAGCTTCAAACCATTGCACTTGTTTTATTTTGCCACATAATATCCTCATTCTTTAGTTTATCATCATTCCCCAGAGTTATGGCCAAGTATTTTAGCAATAACCAGCATTGCAGATGACATTTTACTGATTGTATAATTGGCTTACATTTATGTCAAGGAGCCACATTTCTTCCACTGATCACTGTGTTGCATGATGGGATCAGTTGATTCTGTTTCTTAGAAAGTGGCGAAAATTAAAACGAGTTTCCTGTTTTTCTGGTTATTTTGCTGCTTTATCAGTGGTTTGTTTGAATGAGGCACCGGCCCTATTTAAGGTGTGACAAGCAAACATTACAGACAAAGAGAGAGATGTTTGACCTCAAAATTGAAGAGTCTTAAGTTGAACAAAATCTGTATAAAACCTAATCACGGGACAACTCAGAAGTCATAATTTATTGGTCAAACGGTAAACCCTGAAAATTAAAAATAACTCTGGGTTTGTTCACTCTCTTCAAAGGTCTAACATTAGTGTTTGTTTGAAACGCGTCAGTTTGTCCTGGCATTGTGTCCTCCCCATCGTATCTTCTTAAAGAACGCATGTGGTTGTGTAAACACAGATGAGGGAGCCATTATTGTAATCACTGTACATTTTCATATTTTAATGTATGGCTCTGTAGATCTGTCAGTCTCCAGGCACCCTGCAGAGTCTCAAGATCTAAAATCTTTTGATGTGACCCAAAATCTTAATCTAAATTTCCCTAAAAACAAAAGTTTTGATAAAGAAGGCACAGTCAGTTCCAAATAATTTGACTCTCTCTGTCACACACAACCTGAATACGGTGGGGTTGACACCTGAAGGATAGAATTTTTCTCCTGTGTCTTTGATTTGTGCTGTTGGACTGTAAAGAAGCGAGTCCAGCTGTGCTTTGTGGTGTAAACTCTCATAGTTATGCTGCTGTAATTTAATATCACTCCGCTTGTACTCACCTCAGCTTACTGTACCCTAAACGCTAACCCTGCCAACATCACCACAGTTTATTTGGATTTTTTGGCCAAATGGATTCATTCCTCCACATGTGATATTATTCCACCAAGCCTGGATTTAAAATTAGTAAATGTTTTCTTAAATACAGTTTCCAGAGCATAATAATAAATTACAGTCATAATGGTTAACAAGTGAATATTATGAAGGAATGCTGAAATCAAAAGAAAAACAAATTATATTTTGCATAAAGCTTATTTTTAGGACCTTTTTTTTTGCATTGTAGCATTATTGTGACAATTGAGCACATTTAATGTCTTCATTCTTTTAAAATTTATAGTAAAATAATATTAATTGTTAAAGTAATTATAATGATGATGATGAAAAAATATAATAATACTCATTATTTTGGTAACACTTTACAGTAAGGTTCCATTTGTTAACATATATATATATATATATATATATATATAAGTGCTGTCAAACGGTTAATCGCGATTGCATTCAAAATAAAAGTTTTTGTTTGTGCAATATGTGTGTGTACTGTGTATATTTATTATGTACATATAAATACACACACATGCATGTATACATTTAAGAAAAATGTTATATTTATATATTAAATATATTTATATATAATTTAAATTATATTAATATAAAATAAACATGTAAATGCATGTAAATATTTCCAAAATATATTCTGTATGTGTGTGTCTCTACATATACATAATAAATATACATAGTACACACACATATATTGTGTAAACAAAAACTTTTATTTTGGATGCAATTAATCGTGATTAATCTTTAATCTTTTGACAGCACATACATATATACATACATACATGCATACATACAAATACACACATATATACATACAGTGGGGAAAGAATTATTTGATCCCCTGCTGATTTTGTTCGTTTGCACACTGAAAAGAAATGATCAGTCTATAATTTTAATGGTAGGTTTATTTGAACAGTGAGAGACAGAATAACAACAAAAAA